>JADBJO010014315.1:31088-46088 GCA_016801955.1 Conus betulinus | reverse complement strand
CGCACACATACACACGCACGCATGCACACACACAAACACACACACACACACACACACACCACACCCACACACACACACGATGCAAGGCCAATGGCGCAGTGAGATGGTATTAAATACGCCTAATGACTCGTGTATGCCTTGTTACACACACGCACCCACGCACGCACAAGGCCATGACGCAGTCAGATGGTATTGAATACGCCTAATGACTCGTGAATGCCGCCTCTCTCTTTCTCTCTCTCTCTCTCTCTCTCTCTCTCACACACACACACACACACACACACACACACACACACACGCATGCACGCACACACACACTTTCTTTCTCACACACGCACACACACTCTATTCATCACACGCAACACGCACACTCGCCCACACACACATTCGCTCACACACACACACATTCACACCACACACACACACACCACACACACACACACACACACACACACACACACACACATTCACACGCACGTATACACTTGACACACACACGCACAATCACTCCACACTCGCCCACCACACGCACGCACACACCGCACAAACACACACACGATGCAAGGCCAATGGCGCAGTCAGATGTATTAAATACGCCTAATGACGTGTGTATGGCCATGATACACCGCACGCATGCACACAAGGCCAACACGCAGTCCAGATGGTATTAAATACGCCTAACAGACTCGTGTATGCCTCCCCTCCCCTCTCTCTCTCTCTCTGCTCTGCCTCTGTCTCTGTCACTGTCTGTATCTCACACACACAGACACACACACCCACACACACGCACACGCACGCACGCACGCACGCAACCGGCACACACACACACACGCACACACACAACGCACGCACACACACACACCACGCACACACACACACACACCACACTCTCTCTAAAGGAATAATCAGATGGTATTAGATACGCCTAATGACTTGTCAGTGCCAGACACAGACACACACCCACACATGCGCGCACGCACGCAACCTGCCTCCACACCCAACAAGGCCACTGGCGGAGTCAGATGGTATGGTAATACCACTTCTGTTCCCCCTCTCCCACTCACTGGTCTGCCGCATCGTCACTCGTCAGGATTTCTCGGGTCTCTTTATAAGGCTTGGTGTCGCTTTCCATCCATCCCCCCCCCCCCCCCCTCCCCCAATGGTTTCGTGTCGTCCTTTCAGGCAAAAGCTCTTCCGACTCCTGTCCTGACTGCATAAGGTTTCGTGTTTTTGCCTCCTCCCTCCCGCCAGTTTTTGCGTGGTCTTTCAGTGAAGTGTAATGCCCTCCCCCTCGCCTTCCCACACGGCTTTTGTGTCCTCTTTCTACGAGGCATGGTTTTTATATCCCGCACAGGGTTTGGCATCTTCCTCTTATTAAGATTGGTGTTTGTTTTTCGTGTTCTCTGTTTGGTTCTGTGTCTCTTCCCCACCCCCACTGGGTTTGTGTCCTCTTTCTGTAACACTCGGAGTCTTTTTCGCCTCCTTTGCCCTCCCCTACAAGGATCGGTGTTGCCCCCTTTCGCCCCCCCCCCCACCCCCCCCTTTACATAATTTCATGTCCTTTTTCTGTAAGTTCGGAGCCTCCCCACTCATTAACCAACCCCACCACCAGGGTTTAAGACCTTTCTGCAAAGTTTCTCTGGGCCACTCCATCCCCTACCCCAAACAGATTTTTATGTCTTTTTTCGGGTTCGGTGTCCCCCCCTCCCCTTTATTTTTTCTCCTGCTTTCATGTTTTTTCTGTCTTTCAGGTTCGGTGTCTCTTCGTCCCCCCCCCCCCCCTGCCCCAGTGTTTCGTGTTCTTTTTGTAAGGTTAGATCCTCCCTCCCACCCCCCCCCCCTTTTTGGGTTTCTTGTCCTTTTTTTTTTGTAAGGTTCATCTTCCACACACACCCCCCCCTCCACACTGTTTACTATCCTATAGGGGCCACTGTCTGTCATCTCCTCTCCACATGCTTTTGTGCCCTCCTCCTCCTAATACTTAATGCTCACCCCTCCTCCTCAGGCCTTCGTGTCCTGTAAAGCTTAGTTAGCTCCCCTCTTTCCAGCCTTTTATGTATACTTTTTGTAAGGCTGAATACCTATCCCCATACAGGATTTTATGTCTTCTTTCAGTGAGGTTTAGTGTTCATTCCCTCCACCTTCAGGTTTGTGTCCTCTTTCTATAACATTCTCCCCCCTTCCCTCACGCCTCTTTCCTATCCTTTGCCTGCAAGGCTTAGTGTCTTTACCCCTCACGCCTCTTTCCTATCCTTCCCGCAAGGCTTAGTGTCTTTACCCTCACGCCTCTTTCCTATCCTCTTCCCGCAAGGCTTAGTGTCTTTACCCTCACGGCTCTTTCCTATCCTTCCTGCAAGGTTTAGTGACTTTACCCTCACGGCTCTTTCCTATCCTTCCTGCAAGGCTTAGTGTCTTTACCCCTCACGCCTCTTTCCTATCCTTCCTGCAAGGCTTAGTGTCTTTACCCTCACGGCTCTTTCCTATCCTTCCTGCAAGGCTTAGTGTCTTTACCCTCACGGCTCTTTCCCATCCTTCCTGCAAGGCTTAGTGTCTTTACCCCTCACGCCTCTTTCCCATCCTCTTCCTGCAAGGCTGAGTGTCTTTACCCCTCACAAGGTTTCCTGTTTTCTTTCTGTAAGGTTCGGTTCTCTTAGCTCAGCCACAGGGTTTAGTGTCCCGTTCCTGGGAGAATTGACGCTTTCCCCAAAAAACTTCTTTGTGTTACATGTCCTGTTTCCGTAAGAATGGGTGTGTCCTCAAACACCTGCCTATCCCCTACAGGGTTTCGTGACTTTTCTCCATAAAATTCGCTGTCTCATGCACTCACTCACTCCACCCCAGGTTTCTTGTCTCATTTCTGTAAGGTTCAGTGTCTGTTTACCCCACCAGAACCTGGGGGTTCGTGTCTTCTATCGAAAAGATTCAGAGTCCTTCTACCCCACCCCACAGGGTTTCATATTCTCTTTCTGTTTGGTTCAGGTCTTGATTTTGTTTTCCTATAAGGTTCCCCC
This sequence comes from Conus betulinus, assembly GCA_016801955.1. Taxonomy (NCBI): domain Eukaryota; kingdom Metazoa; phylum Mollusca; class Gastropoda; order Neogastropoda; family Conidae; genus Conus; species Conus betulinus. Next base: position 43,077 of record JADBJO010014315.1, on the reverse strand, counting down.
CCCCCCCCCCCCCCCCCCCCCCCCTCCCCGTCCACCCAAGGTTTTGAGTCCTCTTTCTGCAAAGATTCGATGTCTGCCCCAGCCCCGCCCAACCGCTGTCCGGGGTTTCTTTTCTTTTTCTGCGAGGTTCCTTGTGTCTTGCGCCGCCCCCCCCCCCCCCCCCCCCCCCCCCCCCCCCCCCCCTCAGATTCTATTCCTTTTTTTTGATAGGTTCGGTTATCTCTCCCGCCTCCCCCTCCTGGGTTTCGTGTCTTTGTGCGACTCTGTGACTCTTCCCTCCACCCACCCCCACCTTCTGCTTTGAAGTCCTCTTTGGTACAATATGTATTTCGATTCCTTTCTTTAATAAGGTTAGCTTTATCCCTACGCCCTCCCCCGTCTCCCCCGCGCGAGTTTTGAGTCCTCTTTAAGGTTCATTGTCTTTCCAACGGGCCCCGCATCTCCTGGTTTCGAATGCTCTTTCTAAAGTTTCGAGTCCCAATCCCCACTACCCCCTGCCTTCTGGATTTCGTGTCTTTTTTTTTTTTAAGGTTTGCCGTCTTCCAGAGTTTTTGCTCTCTTTCTTAGAAGGTTGGCTATCTCTCTTTCCTTCCAGAAGGTTTCGTGTCCTCTTCATATAAGGTTCAATGTCTGAACCCACCGTCACCCTCCTCCACAGAGTTTTGTGTTTTGTGGGATTTAGTGTTTCTCCACACACAACACAACCCCACCCACCCTCGTCCACAGAGTTTCGTGTTCTTCTGTGGGATTTAGCGTTTCCCCACCCTTCCCCACCCACCCACCCTTCTCCACAGAGTTTTGTGTTCTTCTGTGGGATTTAGTGTTTCCCCACCCTCCCCCAACCCACCCACCCTCGTCCACAGAGTTTCGTGTTCTTCTGTAGTGGTTAGTTTCTTCTTTTCTCTCATGGTTCACTTTCTCTCTTTGTTACAATGTTGGTGTTTTCCTTTCAACGTGTCGTATCTTCACTGCTTTAGAGTTTTCTCATAGGATTTACTGCCTTTTTAAGGTTTAGTGCCGCCCTTTCAGGTTTACTTCTGTCTTTCTCACCGACTTTAGTGTCGTCTTCCAGTTGGTTTAGCGTCTCCTTTCAGAGGGTTTTGTGTCCTTTCAAACAGCTTAGTGCCTTCTTTTCATAGAACTTATGTTTTACCATTTGTACGGATTGGTTTGGTCTTTGTATAGGGTTTTGTCTTCTCTGCGATTTATTGTCCTACATTCATACTGTTTAGTGTTTTCTTTTTGTTGAATCTAGTGTTCTGCTTTCATACAGTCTAGTTTTCTGCTTTCATACAGTCTAGTTTTCTGCTTTCATACAGTCTAGTGTTCTTTTTCTAAGGGTACAGTATCGTCCTTGCACAGTTTGGTGCCTTCTGTTGGCAGTGTTTAGTGTCCTTTTGATAGTTTATTGTCCTTTTAATCATTTATTGTCCTTTTTTATCGTTTAGTGTCTTTTCATAGGGCTCTGGATCCTCATTTCGTCGTGATTTAATGTTTTCTTTCTTATTTAAGAGTTTATTGTCTCCGTCGTTACGGTTTATTCTCCTCTCCTAAAACGATTTAGCGTTCTTTTTCCACAGGGTGCACTGTCCTCAGTCATCACATGTAGTGTCTTTGGTAGGGCTAGTGTCCTAGAGTATAGGGTCTAGAGAAATTTTCTTCTATAACTTATCGATCTCTTTTTCAAACGGCAGGAATAGATTCAGTCATGAGATTCATACTGTCATTCTTTCCTTCTGTTTAGTGCCTTATTTTCGTAGGTTTTCAGTGTTGTGGGGATACGTGTGTGCGTGCGGTGCTCGAATGCGTGTGAGTGTGTGTGTGTGTGTGTGTGTGTGTGTGTGTGTGTGTGCGCGCGCGCGCGCGCGCGCGCTTCCCATCTACTGCAGAGAGAAGAACGGGACAACTATGTGAAGACAGAGCTGACGCTGGTTGTACCATGCTAAGTTGAGGTATAGAACTAATGCCGGATGGGTCGGTGGTGCGCCAGGTGCCTTGTGGATCTTCAGAGAACACCACGTTCCTCCATGAGAGTGCGGGTGTGACCGCAGACCAGAAGACGGCTAGTCCAGGGCTACACAGCAGAGATGACAAGGTAACACACCACTTCCAGTGGTGAAGACAGTCAGCTTACTCTACAACAGTTACATTTTCGTTAGGATCAAATGAAAAGAAGAGGAATAAGTTTCATCGTCGAAATTACATCAGTGTGAAAACACAGCGGAAAATGCTGTACAGAAAACGCATGGATGAATTGAACGTGAATGTTGTTCGACCATCAGCACTTGCTTTCCTCTTTTTTATTTCCACGCAGGCTATTGCCACCCTGTATTTCACCAAACAAACCTTTTATTTTGGTAAAGAGGGTGACAGAAGTTGTAATGGACAGGAATGCTATGTTTTTTCCTCACCTTCCCATGGCTGCTCCATCCTCCAGTAAACACAGAAACACACACATACACACGCACGCGCATGTGCATGTGCAACATACGCACACACATACAATCTCTCTCTCTCTCTCTCTGTCTCTCTCTCTCTTTTACACACACACACACACACACACACACACACACACACACACACACACACACACTGCATGCCCCCCCCCCCCTCCCCCGCGCGCTTACACATTTCTCTCTCTCTCTCATTCACTCACACGCGCACATTCTCTCTCTCTCTCTCTCTCTCTCTCTCTCTCGCTCGCTCGCTCTCTCATACACTCACATGGGCACTCTCTCTCTCTGCCTCTCTGTGTAATAGGCGCACACATTTTGTGATGGAGCAAATTTGCACGAGCATTCTCCTCTGGAGACTGTCATGGCAGTCATAGTGCTACCGGTCCCATGCTTTTGCCGACACTGACATCTTCAGGTCAAACTCCGCACATGGAGAGAGAACTAAAATTCAGGCAGGGCACAAAGGTCTCATAATTTTACGTTGTTTTGATCATACAGATCTTATGCAGCTCCATTCTGATTCAATTTGTTCAACGACCCTTTTTCTTAAGGTGTTTAACATGGAAAACGTGTCCGTTTTAATATGTAAGTTGATGAAATACTTTAAATGTTGTTCACATGATGCATCTTGATAACCAGAGTATTGTCTTATGGCCAGAAAAAACAAGAAAAACGATTAAGAAAATCTGAACAGTTTTGTTTAAGTAGATGAGATTTACTAAAACAAAAAGTTGAGTGCTAAAAAGAAATACCAACTTATCTGTCAACAGGAGCAAGAACTGCTTCACTGGCTGCGGAGAGGGTGACCAGGACACGTGAATTCAGCGGATCACAAGCTTCGCCAGCATGTTGTCCAAAGCGGTGTTCATAGCACCTGCTTCTTTGGAGGGGGGGTTGACGTCTTTTTATGGTTTAATCGCCCCCCCCCCCCCCGCTCCCCCGCCCCAAGGAGTCCGTGTCCTATTCAGTCATAGGATTCAGTCACTTAGTTTACATAGTGTCCCCTTCTTTCGAAGTGTGAAGTATTTTCTTCCTTGACTGGTTTAGGTGTGTGCTTTCCCAAGGTTAGTGTTCCCTTCATTCACAAGTGTGTTGTCTTATTTCTCGAGGTTTAGAATTGTCCTTTCTGCAGTGTCGTCTTTCATAGGACCAGCATGTGTGCTCTCGGTTCTTATGTCGGTCTTCTGTGGAACAAGGATACATCACACAGGGTACCAGGGGAGTGTTTTCTGGAAGGGCGTGAAAGATGGACTCAAAGCTTTGCAGCATGTTACATGATTCAGTGATCTGGAACATGGACGCATGTTTTCAGATCAACTGGGTCAGGCTGCAGTGCTGTAGGTGAATTTGTTCGTCTTCCCGAAACGTGTCCTAGTGCGCACCTGGTGCCTCCTGATCTGAGTATCCATAAATCCACAGATGGTCCGACATGATGATCACGAGTCAACACATGGTTTCTTCCATAGGTAGTAATGTCTTTCTTTCATGGGGTGTCGTCCATCAAATAGTAAGCAATGTTCGCCGTTCATAGGATTCAGCATATTCTAGTTTAACGTTCTTTCGTGGTTGTTTTGAGGGATTAGTGTCTTTTTTCCCATACGATTTTGTGTCATTTCACAGGCGTTAGCTTTCTCTTTCCTTTCGATGCGGTGTCCTGTTTTCATAGAGTTTAAAGTCATGTTTGACGTCAAGGGGGGTAGTGAAAGCTTCTGAAGGACCTAGTGACTGCTTTCCTCAGATTTAGTATCCATTCATATGGTTTGGTGTCATCTTTTTACAGGAGTTGGTGTGATAAGCTCCAAGCAGAAGGGACGTCTTAGAATCGACACAGCCATGACGTCAGTGCCCGAACTGCGCGAACGCCAGAACCATTGACAAGGCCCAAGAGGACTGCCCCGACAGACAGCGTTTCATCACGGTGGAACCACATCCCGATGCCACGTACCAATCCGCTCGGACACCTATGGGAAGAGAGTGAGGAAGAATGAAAACTTGGTCGAAGAAGGAATCGTGGAGATGGAGCTGCCATTGCTGTCAAACGAGCCGCAATCCTACATCATAAGAGAGAGCCCCAGTGAAGACGCAGGTCGCACTCCGAAAAGCTCACAACAACGCCTAGCGGATCGCCCATAAATGTGCTAGTGAGTACTAGCTGAACCTGTGCCAGGGCATCCAGATCAACGCCGACTGCGGCAACACCCGCGCCATGTGCGAAGACATGTAGAGAGCATTCGGTTCTAGTGCCATCAAGGTCACTCCTCTAAAGTCTACGTCGGGGGATGTCATCACCGACCGCAGCAAACAGATGAAGAGATGGGCCAAGCGCTACCAGGAGCTTTACTCCTGGGAGAACGCAGTCACCCACACGACCTTAGAGAACACCCCGCCTCCCCCCCCTCCCCCCTTGTCTGCCATGGTGAAAATCGACGCCCCGCCCACCATTGAGAAACTCGGCAAGGCCATTGACTCGCTACCCTGTGGTAAAGATCCGGGTAGCGACGGCATTCCGCCCGTAGTGATCAAAGCCGGCAAGGAGAGTTCTATCCTCAAGTCGCCTCAATGAGCTTCTGCTGCAGTGCTGGCAGGAAGTAATCGTACCCGAGGACATGTGCAATGCAAAAATCATCACTCTGTACATGAACAAAGAGAATCGCAGCGTCTGCTCTATTACAGAATATCCCTCCTCAGCATTGTTGGCAAAGCCTTCGCCCGTGTCGTCCTCAACACGCTGCAGCTACTCGCCGAACGAGTGCACCCAAAGGCACAGAGGTGCGAGGTCGACGATCGACATGATGTTCTCCCTGAGGCAGCTGCAAAAGATATGCCGCAAGCAGAGACAACACTTGTTCATCGCCTTCATCGATCTGACCAAGGTGTTCGACTTGGTTTGTAGGTCAGGCGTTTCACCTTAATACATCAGATTGGATGATTCCCACAAGCTTCTGAAGATGATCATGTCCTTCCATGACAACACGATTGGCGCTGTCCAGTACGATGGTTCATCTTCGGACCGCTTTCCAATCAAAAGCGGTGTTAAACAAGGGTGCGTGCTTGCTTCGACACTCTAAGGCATCTTCTCCCTGCTGCTGTGCTACACCTTCCGACAGTCTGACGACGGCATCTTCCTCCACACTAGGAGTGACGGAAACCTCTTCTGCTTGGCACGCCTCTGATTTAAGACGAAGATGCGGAAAGTCCTCGTCAGGGAAATGCTTTTCGCAGACGCCGCCGCCGTCACTGCCCACACCGAGGAGGCGCTACAACGGCTCATCACCAGCTTTGCTGATGCCTGCACAGAGATCGGCCTCTCTATCAGCTTTAAAAAAAAAACAAACATGGGTCAAGACGTAAGCAGCACTCTCCGCATCTCCGTTGGCGATCACGCCCTCGAAGTGGTCGACGACTTAGTTTAACTGGGCTCCACCAACTCCATCAACCTCTCTCTGGACGCCGAGCTGAACGTGCGGATCGGCAAGGCAGCAACAGCGATGGCCCGTCTAGCAAAGAGTCTGGGACGTCAAACACCAAGACGAAAGTGCACCAAGCCTGCGTGCTGAGCTTTCTTCTGTACGGAAGTGAAGACCCTGTACTCTCGACAAGAACGCAGACTGAACACTTCCACCTGCGCTGCTTCAGAAGACTTATGGTCATTACTTGGCAGGACCGCATCACCACCAAGGATGTCCTGGCCCAGGCAGGGATGCCTAGCATGTTCGCCATGCTGACACAGATACGCCTGTGCTGGCTTGGTTACGTCAGCCGCATGTACCACGGTCGCATCCCAAAGGACTTGCTGTACGGTGAGCTGGCTACAGGGTCCAGACCCACATGACGGCCTGCCCTTTGCTACAGAGATGTATGCAAACGCGACCTGGAGACGGTAGCTCCAGATCAGATCAGCTGGCGGTCCACGATCAAGGCTGGCATCAAACAAGCAGAGCAGAGCAGAGGCCCAGAGAGAAGAACGGAGGCGCCGTGGACGGCAAAGAATCGAGTCGGCACCAACAGCATTCATGACCAAGACTTCATCACCAGCTGCTGCAACAGTCTGCCACTCGAGGATCGGGCCCCTTCAGCCACAGCAGGCGCTGCAACTCCACAACTGACTGATCCACGGCGCAACACCATTGTCACAAAACAGACGGATGCCATCATCATCGAGTTCGATGAGGCCCTCTACTCCTAATGGTTGGTGTCCCTTTCTTTAGGGATCTATGGTCTTTCGTAGCGTTGATTGTACTGTTTTTTTATGTTTTTAAGTGTTCCATCCATAGACCTTATAGCGACTTGTCATAAGGTTACTTCTCTCTTCTTCCACCAGGTTTAGCATTCCCTCGTTTGCATAATTTAGCGTTATCTTCTTCCAGAGTGTTAAGAGACAAAGCTTTTTCTTGGGGGCAATGTAACTTGTCAAGGGGTTTCAGTTTTGGTCTTCATTCACAGGATGGGCAGTGGGATGGATGGTGTGTGGGTTTGGGTGCGGGCGGGGAGTAGGAGGGGGGGCGGGGGGGGTGTGGGGTGAGGGTGAGGGGGTTGATGGGGGGTGGGAGGGGGGTGGGGGGGGGGGGGGGGGGAGGGGGGGGGGGTGTGGGGTGGGGTGGGATGGGGGGGGGGGGTGGAGGGACGTGTGGGGGGTGGGGGGTGGGTTGGAGGTGGGGCGTGGGGGTGGGGGGGAGGGTGATGGGGGGGGGGGGGGGGGGGTGTTGGGGGGGAGGGGGTGTGGAAGGGTGAAGTGGGGATGGGTGGAGGGGGAGGGTGAGGTTGGAGGGGGGGGTGGGTGGGTGATTTGTGTGTTGGGTGGGGTGAGGTGGGTGGTGGGGTTGGGGGAAGGGGAGGTGAGTGGGGGGGGGGGGGGGGGGGGTTGGGGGGGGGGGGATGAGCTGGGTGGTTGAAGGGGGGGGGGTGTGTGAGGTGTGGAGGGGGTGGGGGGTGGGGGGGGGGATGGTGGGTGGTTGAGGTGGTATGGGTGTGTGGGGGTGTGTGGTGCAGGGGGGGGGGGGGGGGGGGTGGGCGGGTGGGGGCGGGGGGGGGTGGGGGGGATGATGGGGGGGGGGGGGTGGATGGGTGAGGGTGGTGATGGGGGGGTGAGAGGTGTGGGGGGGGGTGTGAGGGGTGTGGTTGTAGGGGGGGGGGGGGAGGGTGGGGGGGGGAGGGGGTTAGCGGGGTGAGTGGGGGTGTGGGTTGGATGGGGGGTGGGGGGGTGGGAGGGGGGGTGGGGGTGGAGAAGGGTGGGGGGGAGGTGGGTGGTGGGAGGTGGGGGTGGTGGGGGGTTGTGGTGGTGGTGGGGATGGGGAAGGGTGGTGTGGGGGGGGGGGTGGGGTTGTGGGGGTGGATGGGGGGGGGGGGAGGGGGTTGGGGGGGGTTGGAGGGTGGGAAGGGTGTGATGTGGATGGGGTGTGGTTTGGGGGTGTGGGGGGGGGGGGGTGGGGGGGTGTGGGGGGGTGGTGGATGTGGATGGAGGAGGGGGAGGTGGGTGGGGGATGGGGGGAGGGGTGGGGGGGGTTGTGGAGGGGGAGGGGGGGTGAGGGTGGGGGGTGGGGATATGGTGGGGGGGGGGTGGAATGGTGGAGGGGGGGGTGGGGGAGGGGGGGGGTTGGGTGGTGAGAGTTTGGGGTTGGGTGTGGGGTGGGGAGCGGGGGGGGGGGATGAGGGGGGTAGGGGGGGGGGGGTGTAGGGGGGTTGGAGGGTTAGGGGGTGGGGTTAAGGGAGGGGGGGGGGGGGGTGGGGGAGGCGGTGGGGAAGGATGGAGAAAAAAAAGAAAAAGAAGAAAAAAAGGGGTGTGGGGTGGGGGTGGGTAGGGGGGGTGTGGAAGGTGGGATTTTGTTGATTTGTGTGGGTGGGGGGGGTGGGGGGTGGGGGTGGGGTGGGGGGGGGGGGGGGGTGGGGGAGGTGGGGGGTGGGGGGGGGTGGGTGGGTTTGGTGGGTGGGGTGGGGGGGGCTTAAGTGAAGGTGGGGGGGTTGGGGGGAGGGGGGAGGGGGGTGGGGGGGTGTGTGTTTGGGTTGAGTGGGGGTGGGATGGAGGTGGGGGGGTGAGGGGTGGTGGTGGGATGGTGTTGTGGTGTGGGGGGTTGAGGGGTGTGTTGTGGGGGGTGGGGGATGTGATAGGGTGGGGGGATTGTGTGTGGGTTGGGATGTTGGATGGAGGGGAGGGCGTTGGGTTTGGGTGGTTGGGGGTGATAATTGATTAGTTTCTTTCTAATGGTTGTGACCATTCTTCTACAGAATTTAATCTAGGGATTTTCTTTCGGCAGGCCTAGGACATCTCCAGAGAGTAGTATCAGCCTACAGAGAAGTATGTGTACGTCTTCAAGAAGACTGCCATCCTCACCCAAGAATGACGTTCGGAAGGATTCACAGACATCATACCCAAGGTATAAAAGACTGTACGAGAGTAAGGGCAAATTTGACTTGGGAAGAAGGGCATAGCGGTATTTAAGGTGAATTTTTTTGTCAAGGCAGGTAAAATAGAAAGGTAGGTAGGTGTAGTACAATATTATTGAGTAGGGGATAGTAGTTTTTCTTTTCAAAGGGATTTGTAGCCCATCGCTCTGAGAGTGCTGGGGAGAGGATCTCAACTCGCGAAATCATTTATCATCTACTACACACTCTCGGTAAATGAACGGGATGCTTTACGTTGGAGAATTGGAAAGGGAATAGGTGTAGTTGTTGGAACCAGGGGGGGAAAGAGTGTGGAAGGTAAAGAAAAGAATAAGAATGTGGTATCGGAGAGATGGAAGAGAAAAAGGGGGAAAGTAGTAGGAATTCTTAGAGAGAACAGGGCGAAATAGTATGGTGAGGGGGAATATGAGGGAGGAAGATGCTAAACATGGAAAGGGGGATGAAGATGAAGAAGAGGGGGTAAATTTAATAAGGTCGAGAAAGAGGAAACTCAAAAAAATATTAGAAGTTATTAAGTGAGGAGGACGGCGGAACATTAGAAACAGGAGCAGGCCCAATCACGACGGTGGGGTTTATGCTAGAGTCGGGGGGAAGGTTTTTCCTTTTTCTTTCGTTTTCTTTTTTTTGTTTTTTGTTTTTTTGTTTTTAATTTTGCATCCTTCCTTCTTTGTTTCTTTCTCTTCTTTTGTCCTTTCCTTTTTCTTCTTCGTTTTTTTTTTCGTCTTGATCACAGTTTCTTTTTTTTCTTTCTTCTTTTTCGCATGTTTTTTTTCTTTATTTCTCGTCTCTTAGTTGTTATCCTTCCATTTATTGGTGATTTCTGTGCATCGTGTTTTTTTTTTTCTTTTTGCCCTGTATCTTTATGTTTTTCAAGATTTTACATGCTCCCTCACTTCCTCTTTATATTTTTATCCTTGTGTTTCCTTTTTTGTTTGTATTTGACTCCTTACCATTTATCTGTCTTTTTCCTATACAGTTGGGGGAGGTGGTTCAATACAAGTCTTGGTTTATAGTTATTGAGAGACTAACAACAGGGGAGTGTTGTGAGGTTTTGCTGGAACAACATTGATAAGGTAGACACTAGTTGTCGATGAGATGTGTTTTCAACATATATTTCGATATTTCTATTACGCGAGATAAAAGATAATCGTGACTCTACTGGGCATATTACGACCCCTGAGTAGGGTAGAGTTAGAGTTAATTTGAAGGAGGATGGAACAAGAATGGGGGTGGTGGATGTGAGACATGTTATATAGAGGATGGGACCCAAAGGGACAAAGGAGTAATGAGGATTTAGTCGATGATAAAAAAAGGGTGGGGACTACACTAACGTAGTGGTGGATATGGGGTGCAGAAAAGAACATGGAGAAAAACGGAAATGTAGGTGAGTACGATGAGCTAGAGTGCTCTTTTGTGGTGTTACAGAAGATTTGAAAGAATAGGTTGGGGCTTTTATTTTTAGAAAGTTGTGGAGCGTGCCAGCAATTATTTTTTTTTAAATGTTGTCTTTGTGGGGAGGTTGTCATTTGGTTTACTCTTGTTAGGATTGGCGATCTCGTTTAATTGTTCTTTTTAGTCTAGCGGTATGGTCCCTAAATCTTACGTGCGCACGACGCTTTGGACTCAGGACCGGCCGGTTTATAGCCCTGTTCAGACGTTACTGTTATTTTTCCCGTAGATTTACAGTTCCTCCCTTTCCCCCAGGAGATTGGTTACCGATTGCTTTCAGTGGGGTTTATATTTGTAGGGTTTACTAGCGTAATCTTTCCAAGAGGTTAGTGCCCTTTCATACAGTGTTTTGTTGGGGCTTAGTTTCCTTCTTTTTCACACCCGGGTTTAGGGTCCTGTGGGAACTTCAGTGTCCTTTAAACAATTCTCAGTTTGTTTTTTCCCCTCTTTAAGTAAGTTTTAGCATCTTTCCTCTGTAGGGTTTACAGTCCATTTTGTCGTAATGGTTATCTATTCTACTTCAGTTGGTTTTAATGTTCTCCTCTCCTTTAGTTTTGTGCAATCTTTCAGAATGACAGAGTCCCTTTCCTAAAGCTGATTTCCGGGTTTGTTTAGGGCATGTGTTTCATTCAAAGGTCATAGACTGTTCTTCCCAGTCTTAGCGGTTTGTTTCATAGGCTTTGATGATATTTCACGCACAGTGTTCATGAACTTTTCTCTAAGCTTTAGTTTCGTCTTCCTAGGATTAATGTCTTCATTCTCACGGTTGAGCGATTTTCTCCTCCGTTTTTCAGATTTATTAGCTAGATCATTAAGGGTGATCACTCTCCGGGAATCAGAACCAGTCTACCCGAGGACCATTGTACTACGTCTTCCAGGACAAATCGCCATCCACACCAAGGGCATGCATATCTAGGGTCGGGTTGGTTATGACTAAGACTGTCACTGTGTTAAACGCAGCCAGTACCAGAAAACTCTCGCAGAATCTTTCTCCAGGGGATGCATGAGGCCAGGGATGCCCTAACATTCCGTTTGAACTGATCAACTCACCATTTTACAGTCCTGAACAGGACTCTGGCCAAAGGTTGAAGATTGTCCATAGCCCTTTCAGCCAGCGAGGGCGGAGTGGAGCAACTGTCACAGCATGTCCTACAGGAATGCCCAAGCCATGACTGACCCGAGCGACAGGATCCGCGCCAGAGGTTACGGTGGCTGTGTGGGGGTACGTGCCTTGGGGTTCTCCAAAGGACACAGGCCGAAAATTCATCTGATGGGTCTGCCCGAGGAGACAGCGACAAAGACGAATCGCCAGGGCTTCAAACCAGACTAATGCACCAGGAAACACCAACAATCTTCAATGGTAAGTTCAAATAGTTTGAGAACGTTAACATTTTCAAGGGATCAAGACAAAACGGATAGGGCAGGATGACGTTTGCAAATGGTGAAATCAGTTTCAAAGAGGCCGGTTTCTGCAAGGAACATTTTACAGATATATAGGGGTTAGACTGGAAGGAAAGAATTGCTCGTTTCAAAGCTTCATTTCTCTTTTGGTGAGAGCGTCGGCCATTCTGTTTTCTTTTTTACCTTCACAAAACAAGACTTTTTATTTGAAATGGGGTGCAGATTGTCAGGGAACTCCGGTAACTGCCTTACTCTCCACTACCCCACTCCCCCCATCCCTACTA
>JADBJO010014315.1:22500-30932 GCA_016801955.1 Conus betulinus | reverse complement strand
TGCACCCATAGCACTCTGAACTTTGGACAGGAGCCGGCTAGGGCCGACATCTTCCACCAGCAGAGGCTGCTGATGGGATTCGACTCTCCAGCCCGTACGACCCTCCAGCCCGTACGACCCTCCAGCCCGTAAGCCGTATGGCCAAGACACTGACTGCTGCACTTCGATGACAGGTTGGATACAAGAACGTTTTTAAACATTTCATTTCAGGATTTTTTTCCTTCAAAGTAACTACTAGAGGCGAAGAGAGATACAAGATAGTCTCGTGCATATCCGCTACATAACCTTTGAGACCAGCTAATACTAAACATTAACTGACAAAGTGTCGAAATCAAATCAACAACTCCAACCGTTTGGAAACAAAAGCATGTAGATTATCTGAATTTTGCATTCGAATTGTCAAGTCTATCTCTTCGATATAAAATATTTTTTTCAGAACATTCTATAGTTTTGGCTGGGATTTTATAACTTAAGAAAGGGCATATTCTTTATATTTCTTCGCCACTGTGAATTTGACAGGAGTCCTGTGTGTTTCAGGGCTGGTTGAACAGTGACAGGAGTCCTGTGTGTTTCAGGGCTGGTTGAACAGTGACAGGAGTCCTGTGTGTTTCAGGGCTGGTTGAACAGTGACAGGAGTCCTGTGTGTGTTCAGGGCTGGTTGAACAGTGGCACATGTTCCAGAACTGTCGGCAAAGGATTCGTTCAGCATTTGGACTGGAACCATTACGTCAGTCGACGAGGGGGGGGGGGGGGGGGGTGTACGGCCGGAGGCGGGATGGATGTCGGAACATTTTCGCAATTCTTTAAGCATCCATGGAGTAAGTGCGTGTGTGGATTCTATGGCTTGGTTTAAAGTGTTAAGAATAATAAAGTGTTAAGAATTAATGTGTTAAAGTGTATGAATATACCACTGAAAACAGATTTTTCAAAATGTTTTTCCTCAGAGCTTGAACTGGAAACGAATGCCTACTATTTTCTTGCCTAAACATTCTATATTACATACACACACTCATGAGCGCACGCGCTTAACACACACACATGCACACACGTGTTTGCGCGCGCGAGTTATCCACAAATGCAGTGTTGTTGCACTCCTACGACCACTCAGATAATTTTAAAAAGTAAAAAATGCCAACTAAAAATCGATGTACACAGGTTTTTGCACATGTGCACACGCAGACACACACACACACACACACACACACACACACACACACACGCGCGCGCGCGCGCGCGAAGGTGAGGGGCTGCTGAAATGATCATCTTTATCATTTTAATGAAGTTACTGGCAAACCATGCGTTGCTGAATGTTCCTCCACCGAATATGAATCGACTAGTTCATTCACAGCCATCTTTGTCTTAAGCTATGTGAAACCTGAAATGGAGCGTAAAAGGATACTGCACACTGTTTTCTAATGGAAGATTGTTGAAAGCTTTTATGTTGTTCAAGTAATATATATCGTATTACCTAAATATTGTCAGATTGCGAGATAACAGATTGCAGATACTTTGTAAAATCAAAATCATTTTGCTGAATTTTAGTGAGTCAGAATCATATCCGCAGAATAATAAAAAAAGTTCACAGAAAATGTTTTTTTCAACAGGGGCAAGGCACACGTGCATGAACGACCATGGAAAACGGGGAGCAGCAAGAATCAAGTCGGGGAAGGCAACAGAACACAAGGAGAGTGGTGGCGAGCTTTATTTATTCTTTGTGTGTGTGTGTGTGTGTGTGTGTGTGTGTGTGTGTGTGTGTTTTGGCCTATCTTCAGTGCCACTTCAGTGGCGTTGCACCCGCACAGCTCATTCCGACACAGACGCAGCTCTGGCACGGCAATCCACAGGGAGCAATCAATATGGAGCCGTCAAGTGGCAACCCACCGGAGGAGACGCTGCACTGCTGCTGAGTCACTTTGGTGATGTTCAGTGGCGCCTGTTCTGATGCAACATATGCAGGACACCACCTACTAAGCCCCTATGGACGACAAAATTTGCTTAGTCGCGGCGGCCGGCATGAGTGAGCTCTCTGGCATGTTCATCTAACGGCAGCCCCCATGGACTCGCCGATACCTGTGACCCCGTCCGAATCAAAACAAGGCCACAGACAGAGGACATCGAAACTGAGGTCACCATGAGAGCAGGGCATGAAGGGTGACAGAATTTAAGACATTCTTAATGCTGATCAATGAGAATGAGGGTGATGAATGATGATGCTATGGATTTCATTCCGGTCTGAGACTGCGTGACAGGGCTGTACTCTACGCTTATTTCATGATATATCCTGGCGTCAACCAGGCCCGAGAAATACAGATACCTGCAGTATTGGTCAGGAGGAAATTGAGCAACACTGTCAGAGACGTATCCATTAAGTGGGTGAAACTCAACTGTGTGGGTCCCAGTCTTCCCAGTTGAGCTAACTCGGATCTGGGTAGGAGCTGGTTGGGGCAGAAAAGGCCTACTTGACTGATGGGAATTGAACTCACGACTTCCCACTCCGCAGCGCCAACCACTTGGCCACGGCGGCTGGTTACTTTTCTTTATCCGACACTTAAGTATTGTGCAGGGTCAAAATATTCTTGCATAGTGTTCGTGGTTCTTTGGACGTCATGGACGTGTTCTTTCAGATGGTTTGCTTAAATATCAACATTGTTGATTCAATTCAGCCGCTTCCGACTGCTCGTTGTTTTTAGATGATTTTGCCTTCTGTGCAACTGGAAGCTTGTATCCAAGTGTTCAATGCAGGCTCCAGCTTTGTGTAAACAAAATATCTGTGGGCAGAAGAAAATGGCTTTACCTTTTCTGCTACTAGGATCCAGTGCATTCGTTTTCATGATATTGGATAGTTCTTTGCTGATTGTGAAATCCAAAATAGGGAAATATACCATACCCCCTGTAAAGGAGGCCACATTTTTGGCGGTTATTTTCTATCCAAAGCTCGGCTTCCTTAGTCACAGTGAACACTTAAAACCTTCTTGTCAGAAAGCTCTAAACATTCTGCAGGTCGTAGCATAGACTGACTGGGGCGCTGATAAGAAAAAACTTTCCTGCACCTCTACAGAGCCCTGGTCCGTTCTAAACTGGGACTATGGATGTGCTGTGTACGGCTCTCGAAGACCCTCTTATCTGAACCTCTTGGATCCTGTTCATCATCAAAGGCTTCGTCTTTGTCTTGGAGCATTCCGCACCACCCCTGTGTACAGCCTTTATGCAGACGCATGTGAATCCTCATCATCCAACCGCAGGTTGACACTGTCCTTAAATTACTACCTCTGTTTTCTGAACTAGAGAACATTGCTTGTGACTGCATTTTTATCCTCATTTTCAAAGTAAATTTGAAAAAAAACCAACTGCATTCCTAAGTTTTGAATTTGTATGCAGCCCCATGAGCAGAATGCAGGTCTTGATCTGGGAGTTGTGTCTGACTTGATCCAGGAGTTGTGTCTGACTTCTCCAAATTTCCAGAAAAGCCTCCATCGACCTTTTTCACACCAGAAACACGCTTTGATCCTGCTGCTTTTCGTAAAGAATCCACCAATCATCGGGCAAACCAGGTATTGTTTTGTCGATCTCTGTACAAAATTCCCATCCTCTCAGAAAATGTTTACTGATGGTTCAAAATCCAGTGATGGAGTGACTTGTGCAGCCTGTTGCCCCAACTGTTCCTTTTCAAATATTATCAAAGCATATTCTGTCAGATAGTTGTGTTTACTCTGCTGAAACTAACGGCTTTGGTTCTAGCGCTGAAGATAATCTCTCAATATACAAACAAGGATATTTTGATTTGTCTGAATCGCTGTCAGCTTTGGAGGCCGTAGCTGCCATTACCTCCATCACCCTGAATTTTTAAACTCTTTAAAACAGGTTACCTCTTTGAAAGCAGCAGGTCACAACATTGTTCTAGCTTGGATTCCCGGTCATGTTGGCATTTGGGGAAATGAAATGGGCTGATCGTTTGCCCAGGAAAGTCACAACGAAGAAACTGCCCCAGCATGTCTATCCCCTACTCAGATTTGAAATTGAAGGTTAATGGTTATATCAGAGACCTGGCTGGAGGACTGGAATACACGGACGGATAACAAACTTTCCCAGATCCGACCAAACCTAAGTGTTCCTCTTATCTGCCTCTGGTGGTCACAAAGAAGAAACGGTTCTATGCCGGCAGCACGCTGGCCATTAGTTTGTAACTCATCGTTTCTTTTAAAGAGCGAAGAAGCTCCATGGTGCATTCCATGATATGTACCATTCATAGTGAAACATATTCTTTTAGAGTGTTGGGACTTCCATGGTTTGAGACATAAGCATTTTACCACAGTCTCCATGAAAACTTGTTCAGAGATGTCCCACCTGATGTGATCTTTAAATTTTTTAAAGAGATCAGCATTTTTCATCTGATCTAAGATTTCACAGAATAAATATTTTAAACCAAATATGCGTTATGTTTTTAGGTGTATCTTAAAGGGTTGTGTGGATGTCTTCAACGCAGTGACAGCCCTGACGTGGCCCTTTGTGGCTGGCTGGGGTATAAGCAACATTACCATACCTTTCAGATGGTTTGGCATTTTTTGTTGTTTGTTTCGTCTTTTCCTAGGAATTCGGGACCTCTCGTTTCACAGGTTCATTGTCTTTTTTTCCAGGCTCTGTGTCTCCTCCACACAAAGGGTTTAATGTCATCTTTATCTAGGTATAGTGTTTCCTTCATTTGCGGGTCTTTTTCTTTCCTGGCTTCAGTCTCCTTCATAGAAAGGGTTAAATGTCGTCTTTATCTAGGTATAGTGTTTCCTTCATTCGCGGGTCTTCTTGTTTCCTGGCTTCAGCGTCTCCTTCATTCAGAGATTTACATGGTTTCTCTCTTGGGCTTAGAGTCTTTTTTCCCTAGGATTTGGTTTCTGTTTTCATTATTATTACGAATACTTATATAGCGCCTATCCACGGAAAGACACCAAGTTCTACGCGCTTTACAATCCATACTCATTTTTTCTTATGGCCATGACGATAAGACAGTTTCCAATGTCAGTGTTCTGGGGGTCAAGGATACAAAACGGGGAGTACCAGAGGGAATGTTTCCTGGAAAGGCATGAAAGGCTGACTTGAGCTCTGGGGCAGGTCTTGTGAATCAAGGGATCTGGCGCATGGACGCATGCTTTCAGATCATTTTGGTTCGGGCTGCAGAGCTCTTGAGGAGGTCTTTGATCCTCTTCCTGAGATATCTCCTAGTGCGCACCTGGTACTCCTGATCTGAGTGTCCTTTATCCACAGAGAGCCTGACATGGTAATCGATCAGCACGTGAATCCTTTCATAGCTTTCAGATTTCACAAATAATTCTTAGCAAGTCCATCAAATTAATTCTTAACGAGTCCGCTGAAACCAAGGACAAAAATACAAGACCATTTTGATTTCCTACACTTAAAGGAGCTGGTGGTCACCTTTCAAATAGTGCAAGTATTCTCTACTTCCTGTGAGAGCACCTGCTATCCTGTCCTCTCAGTGTTCTTTCATAGTGTTCAGTGTTCTTTTTAAGTGGCTATTGTAGTCGTTTTAGGCAGCTAAGTTCCCCCCCCCCTTTTTTTTTTTTTTTTTTTTTTACAGTTGTAGTGTTTTCTCTCTATAGACACAGCATCTTCCTTTCAAAGGTTTTAGTGTTCTCGTTTCTTACAGCTATGTACTTCTTTTATCGGTTCACTGTCTTTATTTTGATAGGTTTTAGTGCCTTCCTCTGATAGGGTTTGTTGGAACAGCTGCTGAGTGCCATAAAAAACTGATAGAGAGATCTGGGTGACTCCTCAAACAGTTGAGTACGTCCAAGGAGTCATTAGATGCTCAGATCTGAGATGCGTCTCAGAGAGACTGAGATAAAAACAGAACTTGCATCCTGAGGTGTATTTACAACATGCAAAGGGTCACCGTTTGCTAAGGAAGAGAACGAGTGCCCATCAACACTTTCTTTCTGACGTTCTCTACCCCTTCATTGCCGCATGTCATCAAAGTGGGTTCTTTGAATGTGTGCATTCAACTTGACATTCCATCTCCATCTCTGACATCGTCGGTGCTTCAAGTGCCAGAAAATTGGGCACGTCAAAATCAGCTTCTGGGGAGGAGGTGTGTGTTGAAAAGTCATGACCAATCCGATTCCTTAGCCTGGAAAGTCCATCATACCAACCCTTCAGACTATCGTCTGGTGACTCTGACAAGCTGTCTCTGCAAGCTAATGGAAAAAAAGATGGTCAAAGCCCGTCAAATCTATAAGATGGAAACCAATAACGTTTTGGCCAATGAACCGTGCAGGTTCCGGAAGTACCACTCGACCGTTGACCATTTAGTCCGTCTGAAAACCACCATCTGCAGTGCGTTCATCAATAAACATTATGTGGTTGCTGTCTTTCTTGACCTGGAAAAAGCGTGTGATACCACTTGGAAATCTGGAATTCTTATAGATCTCCATAAACTTTGTTTTCGTGGTTGTCTGCATTTATTCATTCAAACCTTTCTGACTGATCGGCAGTTCCAAGTCTCTGTTGGCACCACGTTGTCGGACATCGATGAGCAGGAGTTGGGTGTACCTCAAGGGAGCATTCTTCCTTTGGCTCTCCTCAGTATCAAAATTAGCGACATTGTCAATTTAGTAAACGGGGGTTCCGAGTCCTCTCTGTTGATGACTTCGCACTCTGTGCAGTTGGAGCTTCTTATGCCAGCATTCAGTGTTGACTCCAACTTTGTGTGGATAAGATTCGACAGCGGGCCGAGGAAAAACGGGTTTACTTCTTGAAGCACCAAAACACAGTGTATCCATTTTCACAATGTTCATCAATTCTTTGCTGATCCTGAAATTCCTTTGGATAAATCCACCATCCCAGCTGTGAAAAACGCCATATTTCTGTGTTTTTTTTTTTAAATAAAAAACTGAACTTTAAATGTCACATCAAACACTCAAAAAAAACTGCTTGTTAGAAAGCACTGAGCATTCGGAAAGTTCTGGCACACATTGATTGGGGCCCTGATAAGAAAACTTCTCCATTTTGTACAGGGCTCTGATCCGTTCCAAACTGGACTATGGATATGTAGTCTAAGGCTCGGCCAGACCTTTCTACCTGAAAAGTCTAGGTCCCATCCACCATCAAGGGCTTCAACTCTTGTCTGATTGCATTCCGCACCATCCCTGTTTATAGTCTGTGTGCTGAGGCAGGAGAACCATCCCTCTCGAACTGTTGGCTGAAATTTAACTTCAACTACAGGTTGAATCTATCTTTTGACCCCCAAATCCTGTCTATGACAGTGTTTTTGACCCAAAGTTCCAAAAGAAATTCGACGACCATCCCAGTTCCATTCATCCTTGGGAATGAATTCGTATGCTTCATTTGAACGATGCAGAGATAGACCTTTGAGTCATGTTTGATTTATCCGAGTTCCGTGATGACCACCATGGACTTTCTTCACTCCAGAGATCCGGTTTGATTTAGCCTTGTACCATAAAGATGCCACTAGCTCCGCGGCGTGTAAGTCCTTTCTATCGAACTGTGTTTGAAGTTTTCATCCTTTGGAAGAATGTTCACTGACGGTTCCAAATCAGAGGAGCGGGTTGCCTCAACTGTGTATTGTGCAAACGGGTCTTTCCCAGAGATGTTCTGAACACATTCCCACTGACAGCTCCATCTACACTGCTGAGTTGACAGCCTGGGTCTGCCTCTTGAAATAGTCTCTAAGTGAAAAAATGAATTTCCTCATTTTGCAGGACTCAATTTCTGCTTTGGAGGCCATTGCCAGCCGTAACCTCAAGCACCCACGACTAGTACATTATTCAAACTGTACACCTTTCTGAAATCGGATGTATATAACATCGTTTTTGCTTGGGTTCCCAGATGTACATGAATTTGAGGCAACGAGTTGGTTGATCAACTTTCCAAGAGTGCCACAAGTAAAGATAAGCAGATTGTTTATCCCTCACACTGATATGAAATTCAAATCCCAGGCTTACGTCAAAGACTTCTGGCAAGAGGAATGGAACTTCCAGATGGATAAAAAAAAAATATTTAAAATCCGTCCAAACTTGAGTTTTTACCATTTTCCCTTGGCGGCCGTAAAGAAAAGTATTGTGCTGTTTGCATATAGGCCACCACTCCTTTTACACCCCATACTTTATCTTTTAAAGGTGAAGAAGGTCCGTGGTGCATTTCATGTTATGCGCCACTCACAGTTGTAGTGACGTACTCTTTTAGAGTGTTGGGACTTGCATGATGTGAGACAGAAACACTGTACAGCACACTCCATGAAAACCTGTTCAGAGATGTCCCACCTGACGTGATCGTTGAATTTCTGAAAGATCAACATTTTTCATCTGATCTAAGATTTTACGAAGGAAAGATTTTTAACAAAATTTCCTGTATGATTTTAGAAGGTGTATTTGAAAGGTTGTGTATTGATTGTTTAATGACTTGTG
>JADBJO010014315.1:0-17500 GCA_016801955.1 Conus betulinus | reverse complement strand
GCAGGGGCAGAATATTCTTGCGTAGTGTTTAGTTTGTGGTTCTTTGGACGTCATGGACGTGTTCTTTCAGATGGTGTGTTTAAAAATCAACAACACAGTTGATTCAGCTCAACCGGATTCCGACTGCTCGTTGATTGTAGATGACTTTGCTCTCTGTGCAACTGGAAGCTTGTATCCAAAGTGTTCAGCGCAGGCTCCAGCTTTGTGTAAATAAAAAACATCCATAGGCAGAAGAAAATGGCTTTACCTTTTCTGCTACTAGGATCCAGTGCTTCATTTCCATAATCTTGGACAGTTCTTTGCTGATCGTGAAATCCAAAATAGGGAAATGTCCCATTCCCCCTGTAAGGAGCCCACATTTCTGGAGTTCTTTTCGATCCAAAACTCAACTTTCTTAGTCACAGTGAACACTTAAAAACTTCTTGCCAGAAAGCTTTAAACATTCCATGGGTCTTAGCATAGACTGATCGGGGTGCTGATAAGAAAACGTTGCTGCACTTCTACAGAACCTTGGTTCGTTCTAAACTGGACTATGGATGTGCTGTGTTCGGCTTTGCAAGACCCTCTTATCTGAAACTCTTGGATCCTGTTTATTATCAAGGGCTTGTCTTTGTCTTGGAGCATTCCGCACCACCCTTGTGTACAGCCTGTATGCAGAGGCATGTGAATCCTCATTGTTCAATCACAGGCTGACACTGTCCTTAAGTTACTATCTCTGATTGTTCTCTGAACCAGAAAACATTGCCTGTGACTGCATTTTTAGTCCTCATTTTCAAAATAAATTTGAAGAAAATCCCAACTGCATTCCTAAATTTGGACTTTGTATGCAGCCCTATGAGCAGAATGCAGGTCTTGATCTAGGAGTTGTGTCTGACTTCTCCAAATTCCAGAAAAGCCTCCATGGACCTTTTCACACCAGAAAAACACGCTTTGGTCTTGCTGCTTTTCGTAAAGAATCCAATCATCAGGCATACAAGGCATTGTTTGACGATCTGTGTACAAAATTCCTATCCTCTCAGAAAATGTTTACTGATGGTTCAAAATCCAGTGATGGAGTGGCTTGTGCAGCCTATTGCCCAACTGTTCCTTTTCAAATAATATCAAAGCATATTCTGTCAGATAGTTGCATTTATTCTGCTGAAACTTATGGCTTTGGTTCTAGTGCTGAAGGTAAACTCTCAGTCTATAAACAAGGATATTTTTATTTTCTGATTCGAGTCAGCATTGGAAGCCGTATCTGGCCATTACCTCCTTCATCCTGAGCTTTTAAACTCTTTAAAATTTTTTACCTCTTTGAAAGCGGAAGGTCACAACATTGTTCTAGCTTGGATTCCCAGTCATGTTGGCATTGGGGAAAATGAATGGCTGATTGTTTGGCCAGGAATGCTACAACGAAGAAACTGCCCCGCATATCTATTCCCTACTCAGATTTGAAACCGAAGGTTAATGGTTATATTGGAGAACTGGCAGGAGGACTGGAATACACAGACAGATGAACTTTCCAGATCCGACCGAACTTAAGTGTTCCTCTCATCTACCCCTGGTGGTCACAAAGAAGAAACAGTTCTATGCCGGCAGCGCACTGGCCGTTAGTTTGTAACTCATTTCTTTTATTTAAAGAGTGAAGAAGCTCCATGATGCATTCCATGTTATGTACCATTCATAGTGAAACATATTCTTTTAGAGTGTTCGGACTTCCATGGTTTGAGACATAAGCATTTTACCACAGACTCCATGAAAACCTTGTACAGAGATGTCCCACCTGATGTGATCTTTAAATTTTTGAAAGATATCAACATTACACAATGTTTCAAACCAAATTTCCATGATGTTTTAGTGTATTTTAAAGGGTTGTGTTGATGTCTTCAACGCAGTGACAGCCCTGACATGGCCCTTTGTGGCTGGCTGGGTTGTAAGCAACATTACCATACCTTTCAGAGGTTTTGGCATTTTTTGTTTGTTGTTTCGTCTTTAACTAGAAATTCAGGGTCTCTTCATTCACAGGTTTGTCGTCTTTTTTTCAAGGTTCGGTGCCTCCCCCACACAAAGGATTTAATATAATCTTTATCTAGGTATAGTGTTTCTTTTATTGGCAGTCTTATTCTTTCCTGACTTCAGTGTCTCCTTCATACAAAGGGTTTAATATCATCTTTATCTAGGTATAATGTCTCCTTCATTCAGAGGTTTATGTGGCCTTTATCTTGGGCGTAGAGTCTCTTTTTCTAGGATTTGGTTTGTATTTTCATTATCATTATTATGAATACTTATATAGCGCCTATCCTCGGAAAGACACCAAGCTCTACGCGCTTTACAATACACACTCATTTTTCATATGGCCATGACGATAAGACAGTTTCCAATGTCAGTGTTCTGGGGGTCAAGGATACAAAACGGGGAGTACCAGAGGGAATGTTTCCTGGAA
Source organism: Conus betulinus (assembly GCA_016801955.1). Taxonomy (NCBI): domain Eukaryota; kingdom Metazoa; phylum Mollusca; class Gastropoda; order Neogastropoda; family Conidae; genus Conus; species Conus betulinus. The sequence continues at coordinate 15,078 of JADBJO010014315.1, read as the reverse complement.
AGGCGTGAAAGGCTGACTCGAGCTCTGGGGCAGGTCTCGTGAATCAAGGGATCTGGCGCATGGACGCATGCTTTCAGATCATTTTGGTTCGGGCTGCAGAGCTCTTGAAGTCTGTAATCCTCTTCCTGAAACATTTCCTAGTGCGCACCTGGTACTCCTGATCTGAGTGTGTCCTTTATCCACAGAGAGCCTGACATGGTAATCAATCAGCACGTGAATCCTTTCATAGCTTTCAGATTTTACAAATAATTCTTTGCGAGTCCATCAAATTAATTCTTAACGAGTCCGCTGAAACAAAAGGACGAAAAGTACAAGACCATTTTGATTTCCTACACTTAAAGGAGCTGGTGGTCACCTTTCAAATAGTGCAAGTATTTTCTACTTCCTGTGATAGCACCTGCTGTCCTCTCCTTTAGTGTTCTTTCATAGTGTTCAGTGTTCTTTTTAAGTGGCTAGTGTAGTCGTTTTAGGCAGTAAAGTTCCCCCATTTTTAAAGTTGTAGTGTTTTTCCTGTATAGATACAGCATCTTCCTTTCAAAGGTTTTAGTGTTCTCGTTTCTTACAGCTATGTACTTCTTTTATCGGTTCACTGTCTTTATTTTGATAGGTTTAGTGCCTTCCTCACATAGGGTTTGTTGGAACATCTGCTGGGTTCCATAAAACTGGTAGAGAGATCCGGGTGACTCCCCATAAACAGTTGAGTACGTCCAAGGGTGTCATTAGATGCTCAGATCTTAGATGCGTCTCGGAGACCGGTACAAAAAAGGGGACCGGTACGAAAACTGAACTTTCATAACGAGGCGTATTTTTAACGTGTGTAGGGTCACAGTTTACGAAGGATGAGAAAGAGTGCCCACCAACACTTTCTTTCTGACGTTCTGTACCCCTCATTGCCTTGTGTCACCAAAGTGGGTTCTTTGAATGTGTGCCTTCAACTTGACATACCGTCTCTATCTCCAGTGCGGTGATTCAAGTGCCAGAAAACTTGGCACGCCAAAATTTGGTGTTCTTGTTATGAGGTATAAGGTGAAAAAATCGTGACCAGTCCGATTCCTAAGCCTGGAAAAAATCCTTACCAACCCTTCAGACTATCGTCAAGTAGCTCTGACAAGCTGCTTTCTACATTCTAATGGAAAAGATGGCCAAGCCCCGTCAAATCTATAAGCTGAAACCAATAACGTTTTGGCCAATGAACAGTGCAGGTTCTGTAAGTACCACTCGACCGTTGTCCATTTAGTCCGTCTGAAAACCACCATTCACAATGCGTTCATCATAAACATTATGTGGCTGCTATCTTTCTTGATCTGGAAAAAGCGTGCGATACCATTTGGAAATCTGGAATTCTTACAGACCTCCATAGACTTTGTTTTCATGGTCGTCTGCCTTGATTCATTCAAAACTTTTTGGCTGATCGGCAGTTCCAAGTCTCTGTTGGCACCACGTTGTCGGACATCCATGGGCAGGAGTTGGGTGTACCTCAGGGGAGCATTCTTCCTTCGGCTCTGTTCAGTATCAAAGTTGACATTATGAGTTAAGTAAAACTGGGGCTCCGAGTCCTCTCTGTTGATGACTTCGCACTCTGTGCAGTTGGAACTTCTTATGCCAGCATTCAGTGTCGACTTCAACTTTGTGTGGATAAGATTCGACAGCGGGCCGAGGAAAACGGGTTTACTTTTTGAAGCACCAAAACACGGTGTATCCATTTTCACAATTTTCGTCAATTCTTTGCCAATCCTGAAATTCCTTTGGATAAATCCACCATCCCAGCTGTGAGAAAAACCAAATTTGTAGGTGTGCTTTTTTAAATAAAAAAACTGAACTTTAAACATCACATCCAAACACTAAAAAACGGCTTGTCGGAAAGCGCTGAGCATTCAGAAAGTTCTGGCCCATATGGGTTGGGGCCCTGATAAGAAATCTTCTCCATTTTGTACAGGGCTCCGATCCTCTCCAAACTGGACTATGGATGTGTAAGGCTCGGCCAGACCTTCCTACCTGAAAAGTATCGATCCCATCCACCATCAAGGGCTTCAACTCTTGTCTGATTGCATTCTGCTCTACCCTGCTATAGTCTGTGTGCTGAGCAGGAGAACCACCCTCTCGAACTGTTGGCTGAAACGTACCTTAAACTACAGGTTGAATCTCTCTTTTGACACCCAAACCCTGTCTATGACGGTGTTTTGACCCAAAGTTCCAAAAGAAATTCGACGACCATCCCAGTTCCATTCACCCTTGGGAATGAATCCGGAAGCTTCCTTATTTGAACAATGCAGAGAAGGACCCTTTGAGTCATGTTTGATTTATTCAAGTTTCCCGATGACCACCATGGGCTTCCTTCACTCCAGAGATCCGGTTTGATTTAGCCTTGTACCATAAAGAAACAATAGGTCCATGGCGTACAAGTCCTTTTTCGTGGAACTGTGTTCAAAGTTTTTCTTCCTTTGGAAGAATTTTCACCGACGGTTCCAGATCTAAGGAAGGGGTTGCCTCAACTGTGTATTGTGCAACAGGTCCTTCTCAGAGATGTTCACAACGTTACTTCAGGCTTCCAGACAATCCGTTCTCATGGGATGCAGGAAGAATGGCGACTTCTGCTGGATCAGCCCGCTGCAGGGACTGGAGGATGTATTCACAACGGCAAGGGACAGAGAAGACAGGAAGCCTTGCCTAGGGAACAGTGAAGGGCTTTAAAAAGCCAAATCGTTCTTGCTATTATCAGCATTTTGCGTGCGTGTGTAGTGTGTGCGCGCGCGCGCGCGCGTGTGTGTGTAACATTTGTGTTGCATAGATCCTGTGTAAATCCAGCATGTATGGAATGCCAGAGATGATGAAAATCATGATGGTGTCATTGAGATTGTTCCAGTCTGAGACTCCAACACAGGGATATTGATAGTAGTTACTAGCATTTACCAAGCCTAGAAGGAAGAGCTGTATGCAGAATTACTTGGTAGGTTTGGTATGAAAAAAAACACTGTGTAATTCTGTTCTCTTCATGTGAGATTAATCATCACTGTGGTTTCGGACATTCCATCAGAACCCATAGCACTCTTAATTTGGGACAGGAGCTGACTGCACCCACATGTTCCACCAGTAAAGGCCGCTGATGGGATTCGACTCTCTCCAGCCCGTAGCCGCACGTCCGACACACTGACTGCTGGACTTTGATGACAGGTTGGATACAAAAGGTTTTTAAAGATGTCATTTTAGGATTTTTTCCTTTAAAAGTAATAGAGGCAAAGAGAGATGTAAAGATATACTCGTGCATATCTGCTTCGTAACTTTTGAGACCAGCTAATATTAAACATTAAATGATTAACAAAATGTTGAAATCAAATCAACAACTCCAACCGTATGCAAACAAAAACATACAGATTATCAGAATTTTACATTCCGATTGTCAATTCCATCTCTTAGGATAAAAGATTTTTTCAGAACATTGTATAGTTTTGGCTGGGTTTCATTCTTAAGAAAGGGCATATTTTAAAAATATTTCTTCACCACTCCAGATTTGACAGAAGTACTGTATGTTTCAGGGCTGTTTGAACAGTGTCAGAAGTACTGTATGTTTCAGGCTGTTTGAACAGTGACAGAAGTCCTGTATGTTTCAGTGCTGTTTGAACAGTGACCGAAGTACTGTATGTTTCAGTGCTGTTTCAACAGTGACAGAAGTCCTGTATGTTTCAGTGCTGTTTGAACAGTGACAGAAGTACTGTATGTTTCAGGGCTGTTTGAACAGTGACAGAAGTCCTGTGTGTTTCAGGGCTGTTTGAACAGTGACAGAAGTCCTGTATGTTTCAGTGCTGTTTGAACAGTGACAGAAGTACTGTATTTTTCAGGGCTGTTTGAACAGTGACAGAAGTCCTGTGTGTTTCAGGGCTGTTTGAACAGTGACAGAAGTCCTTATGTTTCAGGGCTGTTTGAACAGTGACAGAAGTATTGTATGTTTCAGGGCTGATTGAACAGTGACAGAAGTACTGTATGTTTCAGGGCTGTTTGAACAGTGACAGGAGTACTGTATGTCTCAGGGCTGTTTGAACAGTGACAAGACTACTGTATGTTTCAGGGCTGTCTGAACAGTGATATCAGTACTGTGTTTCAGGGCTGATTGAACAGTGACATCAGTACTGTATGTTTCAGGGCTGTTTGAACAGTGACAGAGGTACTGTATGTTTCAGGGCTGTTTGAACAGTGACAGAAGTACTGCATGTTTCAGGGCTGTTTGAACATTGACAGAAGTACTGTACTGTGTGTTTCAGGGCTGCTTGAACAGTGACAGGAGTACTGTATGTTTCAGTACTGTAGGTTTTCAGGGCTATTTTGAACAGTGACAGAGTACTGTGTGTTTTTTCAGGCTGCTGGTTGAACAGTGACAGAAGTACTGTATGTTTCAGGGCTGTTTGAACAGTGACAGGAGTACTGTATGTTTCAGGGCTGGTTGAACAGTGTCAGAAGTACTGTATGTTTCAGGCTGTTTGAACAGTGACAGAAGTCCTGTATGTTTCAGTGCTGTTTGAACAGTGACCGAAGTACTGTATGTTTCAGTGCTGTTTCAACAGTGACAGAAGTCCTGTATGTTTCAGGGCTGGTTGAACAGTGACAGGAGTCCTGTGTGTTTCAGGGCTGTTTGAACAGTGACAGGAGTACTGTATGTTTCAGGGCTGGTTGAACAGTGACAGGAGTCCTGTGTGTGTTTCAGGGCTGTTTGAACAACAGGAGTCCTGTGTGTGTTCAGGGCTGTTTGAACAGTGACAGGAGTACTGTATGTTTCAGGGCTGGTTGAACAGTGACAGGAGTCCTGTGTGTTTCAGGGCTGGTTGTTGAACAACAGGAGGGCTGTGTGTTGTTTTCAGGGCTGGTTGAACAGTGACAGGAGTCCTGTGTGTTTCAGGGCTGGTTGAACAGTGACAGGAGTCCTGTGTGTTTCAGGGCTGGTTGAACAGTGACAGGAGTCCTGTGTGTTTCAGGGCTGGTTGAACAGTGACAGGAGTCCTGTGTGTTTCAGGGCTGGTTGAACAGTGGCACATGTTCCAGAACTGTCGGCAAAGGATTCGTTCAGCATTTGGACTGGAACCATTACGTCAGTCGACCTGGCGTCTCGTTCATTGGCGTTCATCGGTTTTCTGGGCAACTGTCACAATTAGTAGCGAGGTAGGAAAGACCGTGTTGAACATAAGGGTCAGCTCTCTCTCTCTCTCTCTCTCGCTCTCTCTCGCTCTCTCTCTCTCTCTCCCTCCCTCTCCCTCCCCTCCCTCTCTCTCCCTCTCTCACACACACACACACACTCACTCTCTCCCCCCCCCCCCTCCCTACCCGTAGTCTACAAACGCGCAAGCGCGAGCAAACGCGCGCGCGCGCACGCGCACACACACACACACACACACACACATTCAACCGACAAAACACAAACGCATTTAAAACCGATCTGAGACAGCTGGAGCAGAGAGAGAGGCTAAAGTATATTGAGATCCTGATAAGTTGCAAGAACAGAGCTGAAATAAGACTAACGTGATTAGAGAAGTAGAAGGAAATGTGGGGGATGCGGCCGGGAGGCGGGATGGATGTCGGACATTTTTGCAATTCGTTTTGCATTCATGGAGTTTGTGCGTGTGTGGATTCTGTTGCTTGGTTTAAAGTGTTAAGAAATGTATGAATATACCACTGAAACAGATTTTTCAAAATGTTTTTCCTCAGAGCTTGAACTGGAAACAAATGCCTACTGTCCTCTTGCCTAAACACTCTGTATTACATACATACACGTGGGCGCACGCGCTACACACACACACACACACAACACACATACACACATACATGCACGCACTTGTGTGCGCGCGCGAGTTCTCCAAAATGCAGAGTTTTTGCACTCCTACGGCCACGCAAATAATTTTAAAAAGTGAAAAATGTCAACTAAAATCAATGTGCACACGTTTGTGCGCGTGTGCACGCACGGGCGCGCACACACACATGCACACACGCACGCGCGCACACACACACACCCACACACACACACCACACACACAAACAAACACACCCACCCGCCCACACGCCCCCACACACGCACACAAAGGTGAGGGGCTGAGAAATGATCTTCTTTATCATTTTAATGAAGTTACTGGCATACCATGCTAAATGTTTCTCCACCGAATATGAATCGACCAGTTGGTTCACAGCCATCTCTGTCTTAAGCTATGTGAAGCCTGAAATGGAGCGTAAAAGGATACTGCACACTGTTTTAATAATGGAAGATTGTTGAAAGCTGTTATGTTGTTCATGTAATATATCGTATAACCTAAAATATTGTTAGATTGCAAGATAACAGAACGCAGATACTTTGTAAAATGAAAATCATTTCGCTGAATTTTAGTGAGTCAGAATCATTTTCGCTGAATAGTCAATGTTCCCAGAAAATATCGATGTTTTTTCCACAGGGGCAAGACACTCGTGCATGAACCACCCATGGAAAGCGGGGAGCAGCAAGGATCAACTCGGGGGAAGGCAGCAAAAAACAAGGAGAGTGGTGGCGACCTTTTATTTACTCTTTGTTGTTGGTTTTTTTTTTTGCCCATCTTCTGTGCCACTTCAGTGACGTTGCACCCACACTGCTCATTCCGACATAGACGCAACCCGGCCAGACCCACCGCAGCCCCGGCACCGGCAATCCACAGGGAGCAATCAGTATGAAGCTGTCAAGAGGCAACCACTGGCGGAGACGCTGCACTGCTGTCGAGTCACTTTGGCGGTATTCAGTTGCGCCTGGTCTGATCCAACATACGCAGGACACCACCTAAGCCCCCCTACGGACGACAATATTGTTTTAGTCGTGGAGCCGGCATGAGTGAGCTCTCCCTCCAGAGGGTGCTGGCACGTTCGTCTAATGACAGCCGCCATGGATTCGCCGATACCTGTGACCCCGTCGTAATCAAAACAAGGCCAGTGAAGTGAAGTCATCGAAACTGAGGTCACCATGAGACCAGGGCATGAAGGGCCACAGAATTTAAGACATTTTTAATGATCGATGAAGATGATACTATGGATTTCCATTCTGGTCTGAGATTGCATGACAGGGGCTGTACTCTATGTTTTTTTTCATGATATATTCTGGAGTGAACCAGGCCAAGAAATACAGACACTGCAGTGTTGGTCAGGAGGAGTGGTAGGAGCTGGTTGGGGCAGAAAAATCCTATTTAACTGATGGGAAATGAACCACACGACCTCCCAGCCGGGAGTCCAAGATGCTAACCACTTTGCCACGGCGACTGGTTACTTTTCTTTATCCGACACTTCACGTGTTGTGCAAGGGCAGAATATTCTTGCGTAGTGTTTAGTTTGTGGTTCTTTGGACGTCATGGACGTGTTCTTTCAGATGGTTGTTTAAAAATCAACAACACAGTTGATTCAGCTCAACCGGATTCCGACTGCTCGTTGATTGTAGATGACTTTGCTCTCTGTGCAACTGGAAGCTTGTATCCAAGTGTTCAGCGCAGGCTCCAGCTTTGTGTAAATAAAAAACATCCATAGGCAGAAGAAAAAAATGGCTTTACCCTTTTCTGCTACTAGGATCCAGTGCTTTCATTTCCATAATCTTGGACAGTGCTTTGCTGATCGTGAAATCCAAAATAGGGAAATATCCCATTCCCCCTGTAAGGAGGCCACATTTCTGGGAGTTCTTTTCGATCCAAAACCAAACTTTCTTAGTCACAGTGAACACTTAAAAACTTCTTGCCAGAAAGCTTTAAACATTCCATGGGTTTTAGCATAGACTGATCGGGGTGCTGATAAGAAAACTTTGCTGCACTTCTACAGAACCTTGGTTCGTTCTAAACTGGACTATGGATGTGCTGTGTTCGGCTTTGCAAGACCCTCTTATCTGAAACTCTTGGATCCTGTTTATTATCAAGGGCTTGTCTTTGTCTTGGAGCATTCCGCACCACCCTTGTGTACAGCCTGTATGCAGAGGCATGTGAATCCTCATTGTTCAATCACAGGCTGACACTGTCCTTAAGTTACTATCTCTGATTGTTCTCTGAACCAGAAAACATTGCCTGTGACTGCATTTTTAGTCCTCATTTTCAAAATAAATTTGAAGAAAATCCCAACTGCATTCCTAAATTTGGACTTTGTATGCAGCCCTATGAGCAGAATGCAGGTCTTGATCTAGGAGTTGTGTCTGACTTCTCCAAATTCCAGAAAAGCCTCCATGGACCTTTTCACACCGGAAACACGCTTTGATCTTGCTGCTTTTCGTAAAGAATCCAATCATCAGGCATACAAGGGCATTGTTTGACGATTTGTGTACAAAATTCCTATCCTCTCAGAAAATGTTTACTGATGGTTCAAAATCCAGTGATGGAGTGACTTGTGCAGCCTATTGCCCAACTGTTCCTTTTCAAATATTATCAAAGCATATTCTGTCAGATAGTTGCGTTTATTCTGCTGAAACTTATGGCTTTGGTTCTAGTGCTGAAGGTAAACTCTCAGTCTATAAACAAGGATATTTTTATTTTGTCTGATTCGCGTCAGCATTGGAGGCCGTAGCTGGCCGTTACCTCCTTCATCCTGAGCTTTTAAACTCTTTAAAAAACAGGTTACCTCTTTGAAAGCGGAAGGTCACAACATTGTTCTAGCTTGGATTCCCAGTCATGTTGGCATTGGGGAAAATGAATGGCTGATTGTTTGGCCAGGAATGCTACAACGAAGAAACTGCCCCGCATATCTATTCCCTACTCAGATTTGAAACCGAAGGTTAATGGTTATATTGGAGAAACTGGCAGGAGGACTGGAATACACAGACGGATAACAAACTTTTCCAGATCCGACCGAACTTAAGTGTTCCTCTCATCTACCCCTGGGTGGTCACAAAGAAGAAACAGTTCTATGCCGGCAGCGCACTGGCCGTTAGTTTGTAACTCATTTATTTCTTTTAAAGAGTGAAGAAGCTCCATGATGCATTCCATGTTATGTACCATTCATAGTGAAACATTCTTTTAGAGTGTTGGGACTTGCATGGTTTGAGACATAAGCATTTTACCACAGACTCCATGAAAACTTTGTACAGAGATGTCCCACCTGATGTGATCTTTAAATTTTTGAAAAGAGATCAACATTACACAATGTTTCAAACCAAATTTCCATGATGTTTTTAGTGTATTTTTAAAGGGGTTGTGTTGATGTCTTCAACGCAGTGACAGCCCTGACATAGCCCTTTGTGGGCTGGTTGGGCTATAAGCAAACATTACCATACCTTTCAGATGGTTTGGCAATGTTTGTTGTTTGTTTCGTCTTTTCCTAGAAATTCAGGTTCTCTTCGTTCACGGGTTTGTCGTCTTTTTTTTCAAGGTTCGGTGCCTTCTCCACACAAAGGGTTTAATGTCATCTTTATCTAGGTATAGTGTTTCCTTTATTGGCAGTCTTATTCTTTCCAGGCTTCAGTGTCTCCTTCATACAAAGGGTTAATGTCATCTTTATCTGGGTATAGTGTCTCCTTCATTTAGTGGTTTATGTGGCCTTTATCTTGGGCTTAGAGTCTCTTTTTCTAGGAATTGGTTTGTATTTTCATTATCATTATTACGAAACTTATTATATAGCGCCTATCCTCGGAAAGACACCAAGCTCTACGCGCTTTACAATACACACTCATTTTTCATATGGCCATGACGATAAGACAGTTTCCAATGTCAGTGTTCTGGGGGTCAAGGATACAAAACGGGGGAAGTACCAGAGGGAATGTTTCCTGGAAAGGCGTGAAAGGCTGACTTGAGCTTTGGAGCATGTCTCGTGAATCAAGGGATCTGGCGCATGGACGCATGCTTTCAGATCATTTTGGTTCGGGCTGCAGAGCTCTTGAAGTCTTTGATCCTCTTTCTGAAATATCTCCTAGTGCGCACCCTGGTACTCCTGATATGAGTGTCCTTTATCCACAGAGAGCCTGACATGGTAATCAATCAACACGTGAATCCTTTCATAGCTTTCAGATTTCACAAATCATTATTTGCGAGTCCGCCAAATTCATTCTTAACGAGTCCACCAAAACCACGTACTCGAAACTAAGGACAAAAATTACAAGACCATTTTGATTTCCTACACTTAAAGGAGCTGGTGGTCACCTTTCAAATAGTCAAGTACTCTCGACTTCTGTGATAGCACTGCTATCCTCTCGTCTCAGTGTTCTTTCATAGTGTTCAGTGTTCTTTTTAAGTGGCTAGTGTAGTCGTTTTAGGCAGTTAAAGTTCCCCCATTTTAAAGTTGTAGTGTTTTTCCTCTATAAATACAGCATCTTCCTTTCAAAGGTTTTACTGTTCTTGTTTCGTTCACCTATGTACTTCTTTTATCGGTTCACTGTCTTTATTTTGATAGGTTTAGTGCCTTCCTCTCATAAGGTTTGTTGGAACAGCTGCTGAGTGTGATAAAACTGGCAGAGAGATCCGGGTGACTCCCCATAAACAGTTGAGTACGTCCAAGGGTGTCATTAGATGCTCAGATCTTAGATGCGTCTCGGAGACCGGTACAAAAAAAAACTGAAACTTGCATAAACGAGGCGTATTTTGAGCGTGCGTAGGGTCACAGTTTACAAAAGATGAGAAAGAGTGCTCACCAACACTTTCTTTCTGACGTTCTCTACCCCTTCATTGCCGTATGTCATCAAAGTGGGTTCTTTGAATGTGTGCCTTCAACTTGACATACCGTCTCTGTCTCCAATGCGGTACTTCAAGTGCCAGAAAACTTGGCACGCTAAAATTTGCTGTTCTTGGGAGGAGGTGTATGGTGAAAAGTCATGACCAATCCGATTCTTAAGCCTGGAAAAGTCTTTACCAATCCTTCAGACTATTGTCAAGTAGCTCTGACAAGCTGCCTCTGCGATCTAATGGAAAAGATGGCCAAGCCCCGTCAAATCTGTAAGCTGGAAACCAGTAAACGTTTTTGGTCAATGAACAGTGCAGGTTCTGTAAGTACCACTCGACCGTTTGTCCATTTAGTCCGTCTGAAAACCACCATTCACAATGCGTTCATCATAAACATTATGTGGCTGCTATCTTTCTTGATCTGGAAAAAAGTGTGCGATACCATTTGGAAATCTGGAATTCTTACAGACCTCCCATAGACTGTTTTCATGGTCGTCTGCCTTGATTCATTCAAAACTTTTTGGCTGATCGGCAGTTCCAAGTCTCTGTTGGCACCACGTTGTCGGACATCCATGGGCAGGAGCTGGGTGTACCTCAAGGGAGCATTCTTCCTTCGGCTCTGTTCAGTATCAAAGTGAACATTATGAGCTAAGTAAACCAGGGTTCCAAGTCCTCTCTGTTGACGACTTCGCACTCTATGCAGTTGGAGCCTCCGTGCCAGCATTCAACGTCGACTCCCACAGCTTATTTTTCAGTCCCATTCGAGACATTGGGGTGAAAGGGCCGAAGAAAACGAGGCTTACACATTTCTGATCAAACATTTTTGTTGTTGTAGTCCAAGCAGAGGCAATGTATCAAACTTGTGTACTAGTTAACTAGGGAAAATTAACTTCCCAGAAAGTGATGACGTCATTTTTTTGCACAATTGTTGTGTGCGTGTTGTCATTGTTTGAGTATCGCCTGACCACTTGTGTACAAGCTCTAAACATCACATCCAACACTAAAAAAACGGCTTGTCGGAAAGCACTGAGCATTTAGAAAGTTCTGGCACATATGGGTTGGGGCCCTGATATTGTGATATGGGGCCCTGATAAGAAAACTCTTCTCCATATTGTACACGGCTCCGATCCATTCCAAACTGGACTATGGATGTGTAGTCTAAGGCTCGGCCAGACCTTCCTACCTGAAAAGTCTCGATCCCATCCACCATCAAGGACTTCAACTCTTGTCTGATTGCATATTACTGCACCATCCCTGTTTATAGTCTTGTGTGCTGAGGCAGGAGAACCATCTCTCTCAAAATGTTGTTGAATCTCTCATTTGACCCCCAGACCCTGTCTGACAGTGTTTTTGACCCAAAGTTCCAAAAAGAAATTCGAAACGACCATCCCAGTTCCATCACCCCTTGGGTATGAATCCGTAAGCTTCTTTATTTGAACGATGCCGAGATAGACCTTTGAGTCGTTGTTTTATTTATCCGAGTTTCCTGATGACCACCATGGACTTTCTTCACTCCAGAGATCTGGTTTGATTTAGCCTTGTACCGTAAAGATACCACTAGCTCTGTGGCGTCCTTTTTCGCCGAACTGTGTTCGAAGTTTTTCATCCTTTGGAAGAATTTTCACTGCGGGTTCCAAATCAGAGGAGCGGGTTGTCTCAGGTGTGTATTGTGCAACGGGTCCTTCTCAGAGATGTTCTGAACACATTCCCACTGACAGCTCTATTTACACTGCTGAATTGACAGCCTTGGTCCTGCCTCTTGAAATAGTCTCTAAGTGAAAAAAATGAATTTCCTCATTTTGCCGCACTCAATTTCTATTTTGGAGGCTATTGCCAGGCGTAACCTGAAGCACCCACACAATGATTAAATTATTCAGACTGTACACCTCTCTGAAATCGAATGTATATAACATAGTTTTTGCTTGGGTTCCCAGACATACGTGAACCTGAGGCAAACGAGTTGATCAACTTTCAAAGAGTGCTACAAGAAAAGATCAGCAGATTGTTTATCCCTCACACTGATATGAAATTCAAATCCTAGGCTTACGTCAAAGACCTCTGGCAAGAGGAATGGAACTTGCAGACGGATAAAAAAAAGTATTTAAAATCTGTCCAAACTTGAGTTTTTACCATTTTCCCTAGGCGGCTGTAAAGAAAAAAGTTTTTGTGCTGTTTGCATACAGGCTGCCACTCCTTTTACACCCATTCTTTATCTTTTAAAGGTGAAGAAGGTCCGTGGTGCATTTCATGTTATGCACACATCCCAGTTTGTAGGTGACGTACTCTTTTAGAGTGTGTGGGACTTGCATGATGTGAGACATAAACACTTTACAGCAGACTCCATGAAAACCCTGTTCAGAGATGTCCCACCTGGGTGTGATCTTTGAGTTTCTGAAAGAGGACCAACAATTTTCATCTGGTCTAAGAAATACGAAGGAAAGATTTTGAATGAAATTTTCGGTGTGGTTTTAGGTATATTTAAAGGGTTGTGTATTGATTTTTTTAATGTAATGACTCGTGAGTTAACTTTCATGCGGGGTGATATCCCTGATATGGCTCTTTGCAGGCTATTGGCAACATTACCTTACTTTCCAAAGTTTTTTTTTTTTTCCTTAATGACTGGTGAGTTGATTTTAATGTGGTAACAGCCCTGATGTGGCCTTTTGCGGTCGGCTGGGCTGTAGGCAATATTACCTTATCTTTATCCTACCTTACTTTATCATAGGGCTATTATAATAATTTTTTATTGTCAGAAGGGTTGGTGTCAGCTTGATTATAGATCTAAATGCTTTCCTTTCATATAGTTCAGTGTAACCTTTCAGAATGTTAGTCTTTGTTTCATAGGGTGATGGTCTTTTGTAAGGCTTAAGGCTCATCACAGTCTTCTCTTTCCCAGGTTTAGTATCTTCTTTTTTCATAGACGGTACTTTGTCGTCTTCATTCTCAGCGAGTATGAATATCATTTTTAGGGCGTTAGTTAGTTTCTACTGTCCATCCATGATTTAGTGTATGTATTCTTTGTTGGGATCTAGCGGCGACTTCTCGGTCAGAATGTAATCCGCGGCTTCGTTTGTGGCAGGTCTTAAGGGATGGTTCTCTCTGCTGCGAGAATCACTACTGGTCAACCACGAGCCATCGCACTACATCTTCCACAGCCACCTCCATCCTCACCCAGGGCATACGACTCCAGGGACGACATACCACCATGATCGTTCTCTCAGTTCACTCCGCTACTATACAGGCTTCCAGAGAATCCATTCTCATGGGATGCAGGAAGAATGGCGATTTCTGCTGGACCAACCCACTGCAGGGTCTGGAGGATGCATTCACAACGGCAAGGGACAGAGAAGACAGGAAGCCTTGCCCAGAGAACAGTGAAGAGCTTCAAAAAGCCAAATCGTTCTTGCTATTATCAGCATTTGGTGCGTGCGTGTGTGTGTGTGTGTGTGTGGTGTGTGTGTGTGTGCTGTGCATGCATGCATGCGCGCGCGTGTGCATGCCTGTATGTGTATGTGTGTGTAAGCATGCGTGTATGGGGGTGTGTGTATGGGGTGTAACATTTGTGTTGCATAGATCCTGTATAAAATCATCCGTTTCAGCATGTATGGAATGACATGGCACAGGGAGGGACATGGTTTCTTTCACTTTTTTTCTGTCCTTGATATGGAATCGATTCAGATTTGGTGACAGCCCTGATATGACCCCCCTGACATTCGGCTATGCTGTAAACAAATGATGAACGTAAAAATGAAATCACGTGTGTCTTTGATACGAAATGATAATTCTATAACAACAATAAGGAACATCATTATGATGGATCGTTGAGTGCAGCTATGTGTATTAAGATGTTCATTTATGCGTGGGACATGGCGAGTTGGGGTTGTAACGTCGAGTGTCATGAGCTTGTAGGCAAGTGCTGGTTTCTCTCTCTCTCTCTCTCTCTCTCTACTCTGCTCTCTGTCGTCCTCTTTTCCCTTTCTTGTGAGTGAGCTGCGTGTATGTGTCCCATACCTCCTGCCCTGGTGGGTAATAAAGAAGAAACGGTTCTATGCCGGCTGCACCACGGCCATTCGTATTTTACCCATTCCTACCTTTAAAGAGTGAAAGAAGAGAAGCTCCATGGTGCATTCTGTGTCATGTGCCATCTCACAGTGAAACATTCTTTAGAGTGGTTGGGACTTGCCACGATGTGAGACACAAACATTTTACAGCAAGATTCCATGAAAACCTTGTTCAGAGGATGTTCCGCCTGACGCGATCTTGAGTTCTGAAAGAGCGTTAACATTTTTCATCGGATCTGAGATTTTTCCAGTGGGAAAGATTTTTAACAAACTTTTGATGAGTTTTTAGACTATTGTCCCTTTTAAACGAATTGCTTGTGATGGATGATTGACCTGTGAGTTGATTTTAACAGGCAACAGCCCTGAGTGTGCGCCCTTTGCGCGTTCGACTGGGCTATAAG
>JADBJO010014314.1:22500-48245 GCA_016801955.1 Conus betulinus | reverse complement strand
AGGTGCGGGTTCCCTGGCGTATAAACCTGACCAAGAAGCAAGTATGAAGGAAGGTGCTCGTTGTTCCTTTTCTTTCCCATGAGTTTTCTGGCACATTTATACGGATTCGTGTGCTACTTATGCGGGTGGGCAGTTACATACGTGTTGATTGTTTCTGTTTGTAAAGCTCCGAATTTGCGTGTGTTCCCAAGTTGCATGGAGTTAGCCTTATTGAGCTTTGTTAGTATCCTAAATCAGAGAGGAACAGACCTACAGGTCACACACACACACACACACACACACACACACACACACACACACACACACACACCACACACACAACAC
The DNA here is from genome assembly GCA_016801955.1 of Conus betulinus. NCBI lineage: Eukaryota > Metazoa > Mollusca > Gastropoda > Neogastropoda > Conidae > Conus > Conus betulinus. The sequence goes on along the minus strand of JADBJO010014314.1, from coordinate 47,921 downwards.
CAAACACAACACGACACACACACACGCACGTACGTACGACCGAACCATCATGTTTTTTTAAACGCCACAATATTTGACAAATGAGAATCCAGTTGTTCAAAAGCATATAATTATAGAGAGAATAGCGAGCAGGCCATTCAGTATATTCTTCCTATCTAAGCGTGCCGTTGGAAAGTTGATCTCACAGCTCTGAGGTACAGCAAGCTCCATTTGTTGTCAGAAAGCGGTACAGCAAGCTCCATTTGTTGTCAAGAAAGCGGAAATCACATCGAGTTCTGTCGGAAGACTAGAACTGAAAGTACGAAAAAGCTGACGACTTGATGTTGCTCTTGGCAGCTTCATAAACGTGCTGATATTGATGTTGATACATGTTAAGATGAACCTGTTATTTTCCGCTTGCCAAGTCTTTTTTTGATTTTTTTGATAAGAAGCTCAGGTCCCAGTCTTTTTTTTATTCTCTTCTCTTTTTTTTCTTTTTTTTTTTTATTTGTTATTTTTTTTTTTAGTCTCACAGTCAACTACAACGACTGTAACTACTGTGATGTCCCAGTGTGCCTAGAAGAACTCGGTGTTAATAGGCTAGGGGAAACAACTCTGCGGAGTTATCTTTAAAAAAAAAAAAAAAATGAAGCGACACGCGTGGACCACAGTTCTGACCATTTCATGCTTGTGTTTCTTTATCTGCTTATGCAGCGAGTGACTAAGAGGAACACTCATCATACGCATGTAGGTTGTGACTGTACTTTAGGTCAGGTGTTTGAGGTCACTTGATGGAATCTGTCCACTCCCTGTGTTTGCAGACAGAGAAGCACTGTCGCTGTACCGTGATAGACTTCCATTTGACGGATTGCCTCCCTTTGTCCGTCAGCTCAAATGTTACACCTGGAAACCCCTCATTGTGGCCGTAAGTACCTGGAGCTAGGCTTTGTGTCACGTGATTAATACTGCTTGAGATTAATATCTTTGTTGAGAACATATACCCCCTTTTAAAGTCATCACCAAAGCCCCGAAACATCAAAAGCATGTAACAAAAATCTTCTCGATATTGAATCGAAGGCTTTGGAGTAGTTTGCTGCAAGTCGATATCCAGCTTCATTTACGTGTGTTTTAAGTTGTTTATCATGGGGGCCGGAATGGCTCAGTGGTAGAGCGCCGGGCTTGTAATCTTGGTGATGCCGGGGGTGCGGGTTCGAATCTCTCTGCCGGGCCGTTTCGGTACAGGGGGATCTTTTCCTCGGAGTTAACATTGGTTCTGACTCCATTTCCCATACAGTCCCTTCGAATGAGACTATAAACCGAGGTTTCCGTGTGTGAACGCACGCATAACATCTTGCACACACGTGAAATCCCATCACCAGCTTTCGGAAGAGAAGGCCAGTTTGGCCGTTGGTATGGATGACACGCTACACATAGCATGCACTCGCAGAGAATGGAAAGGATGAAGGAAGTAAGGAATTGAGTGAACGATATTGACTGGATGACACGGGAAACGACTGAATGAAGCGCCAGCTGGCAGTTCTTTAGTCGGCACTACCCTGGAAGGCAGGCTGTTGTGTAAAACAAGTGTGTAAAAAGCGCTTAGAGTTTGGTCTCTAGCTGAGGATAGCCGCTATGTAAGCATTAATGATAATATATAATTCATCGTGTTTATGGACCTTATGGTTGTTGCTATATTTCATATAGCCACCTTGATCGTTGTTAATTAATTTATATATAACTTTGCCAAGTATTTCCGCTAGGACTTTTGCTAGGATTTTATGATTGTTTAAGTCAAGGTTATCGGTCTCCATTAGTTAACTGATCTCTTTCTAAGTCTTCTCCTTTGTGTAATAAAGTAATGATTCCTTGCCTTTCGATGTATGACATTTCACATTTATAGAAAGGATACCATAAAGGAACCTGTGACTAATCTCACTACTTTACCGCGAACGGATTTGAAGAATTCTACTTTGATTCCGTCACAACCTGGTGCCGAACTATTTACCTAGTTTACGAAGCGCATTTGATGTTTTCCTCTGAGGTGACCCAGTCTTTCACACAGAGCGGCATCGTTACCTTCTCAGCATGGAAAAAACTTCTGACTCTATGAATTTGTTAGTCTTCTCTATAACATTTTCTGCGGATGTCGTTTGGCTGTACAGATTTTTATTAAAAAAAAAAAGAAGAAGAAGAGAAAAAAGAGACTTCACTAACCGACCATCTTGCTGACAAACTCGCTAACCCGTCACCTTATCATACACTCACTCGCTCGCTTACTCACAGCTTACTAATTCCAGACCCAGTCCGAGCACAATATGTCCACTGGAAAGATTTCGCAACCCCCTTGCCCCCCCACCCCTTCCACGCACACACATCTCCCTCACCCCCCCCCTCCCCTCCCCCCTACTTGTACTTGACCAAATTGAGACTCATTCTTCGTCATATTTTTCGTGCGAGATATCGCATGAGTAATATCATGCCTATTCTAAATAATATCTAGAACATTTCACGTTTGAAGCAGTTTTTATCGAAGATCTTTCCTCTGAATTCTTTCAAAATGTCTGTTTGTTTATTTATTTGTTTGTTGGATTGATTGTTTCTGGGGGGGGGGGGGGGTTTTCTGTCAGTAAATGCACAATACAGTTGGGTTTTTTTTCCTGTGTAGATGTAAACTAAAAAAAAAAAAAAGAAGAAAAAAGCAAAGCAAAGGAAACAAATGATTGAGTGAAGAGCGAAAAGAGAATGTAACATCTAGCAGTAGTTACAACAGCTCAGAAAACAACAGCAGCGGCGCCAACCGTCACTGTAGTAGTAGTAGTAGTAGTAGTAGTAGTAGTAGTAGTAGTAGTAGTAGTAGTATAGTAGTAGTAGTAGTGGTGGTGGTGGTGGTGGTGGTAGTAGTAGTAGTAGCAGAAGTTGTAGCAGCAGTAGTAGTTGTACTAGCAGCAGCAGCAGCAGCAGCTGCAGAAACAGCAGGAGTAGTTGTAGTAGTAAGAATAGAAGGAGCAGCAGTAGCTATGGCAACAGACGCCTCATCAGCATCAGCAATGGCAGTGCTGTGGTTGAAAACAACAGAGCAGGAAGGGGTCACAGTGAGCCTGATCTGGTGGCCTGTTAGGAACAACAGTCCACACAACTTCGCCAATGTTTTCTCTCTTTTTTTTTTTTTTTTGTCTCATCAGCATCGTTATCATCAGCATCATTAGTGACAGTAGGTCTTCAGATTGTAATTGAATTTAGTCGTTGTACTTGCAGCGTCAGCAGCAATAGCATCAGCAGCAGCAGCAATAGCAGCAGCAGCAGCAGCAGCAGCAGTAGTATAGTAGTGATGATGGTGGTGGTGGTGTGGTGGTGGTTTATGGTGGTGTGTATAGCAGCAGTAGTAATGGAAAAAAATTAAGCTGTAGAAGTAGAAGCTGTAGTAGTACTAGATTTAGAACTACTAGTAGTATTAGTAGTAGCAGCACAGTAGCAGTAGTAGTAGTAGGAGTGATGGTGGTAGTAGCAGTAGTAGTAGCAGTAGTAGTTGTAGTGTAGTAGCAGCAGCAGCAGCAGCAGCAGCAGTAGCAGCAGCAGTAGTAGTAGTATACTAAAAGTAGCAGTAGCAGTACCACCACCACCACCACCACCACCACCACCACAGCAGTAGCAGGATATCAGTAGACCCCTACACCCGACGCTTCTTTTGTGTCCTGTGAGGCAGTCTTTGCTGGAGAAGGCGGAGCTCCTGGTGTGGATGGACGCCTCCATTCGATGGAAAAACTCCACCCCCATAGCCGGCCTCTTCAGCCGAGCCAAAGCCAGCGGCTACCTGACCATCCACAACGCGGGATCCATAGCGGTCCGTAGCCAGGCGTCCATGGCTCAGTTCTTCGGCGACTACCTGTGCCAGTACGCGCCTTTCAATGAAATGGCAACGGGACTAGGATTCTATTACAACGACAGGTAATGCCGACGATGGAAGGCGCGCGCGCGCCCGCTCGCTGTGTGTGTGTGTGTGTGTGTGTGTGTGTGTGTGTGTGTGTGTGTGTGTGTCTGTGTGTGTGTGTGTGTGTGTGTGTGTGTGTGTGTGTGTAGATAAATCATCATCAAAATCACTTATCAAAGTCACAGTACAGTGCACGAGTCAAGACAGTGAGGTTGATCTTTGCCTCCAGTGCATCACAGATCGCTTCGCAAAGGGCCTGTCCATGCTTTGGACTTGCAAGGTCTTGGGTAAGACCGAGGCCATGTTCCAGCCTTCATCGTCCGCTGCTGGCAGTGCTTCACTACCACCTGTCGCCATCAACAACCCAGAGATCGAGACTGTGGACAAGTTCTGCTATTTGGGCAGCAGCGTAAGCCGCAAAGGATCTCTGGATGCAGAAGTGATGTTGCGCATTTCAAAAGACAGCTCTGCCTTTGGCAGACTCTCAAAGAGTCTTGTGCAAGACCATGGCATCAGATTGCGCACAAAGGTTGCCGTGTACAGAGCTGTGATTCCGAGTGCTCTTCTCTACTGTTGTGAGACTCTGATCGCGTACCTCCGACACATCCAACAACTCGGAACAGTTCTGTCAAGGATGCTTGCGCAAGATCTGCCGCATCAAATGGCCAGACCGAGTGTCCAACCTGCAGGGCCTGAAGAAGTGTGGCTTAGCCAGCGTTGAGTGTATATTCATCCAAAGCCAGCTCCGGTGTACGGGACACGTTGTCCGTATGGAGGACAGCAGAATTCCAAAGATGCTGCTCTATGGACAACTGAAGGAGGGACAACGTGACCAAGGAAGGCCTCTCAAGAGATACAAAGACACCTTGAAGGCCAGCCTCAGAAGCTGCAACATCGACACTGCTTCCTGTGATGATGTCGCCCTTGACAGGAACACAGTGGAAGCAACAGTGTGCCCAGGGTACAAAGACAGTGAGCGCAACAGAGCAGCTGCCATCCAGGAAAAAAGGAATCGGAGACAACGGGGCCCATCCTTGCAGGACTCCATTCCATGCAGCGTCTGTGGACGACTTTTTGTGCCTCAGGAATTGGTCTTCATTTCCACATGAGGACCCACATCAGCAGATGACCTGCCTGCCTACTCATCCGGCGGATACGACGGGAGAATCCATCAACACACGATAAAGCCATCTTTGCTCTGCTCCCCAAGTCGTCACAGTCAACTATGAAAGCGAACACAAGTGGTGAAATATATGCCAAGACATTTACAACAGTTTGTAATGGACCTTTCTTCACCATTGAAGAATCGTCTCTCTCTCTTGCTGCTGAATATCCAGCTTTCCTAAACACTACAATGTCGATTTTTGCCTGTATTGACTTGCAGTCGAAATCAGGATGCTGCGTTATAAAGATTGTTCAGCTGGTTTTGGAGGCCAATAGGTGTCTTAGAGAGCAGCGCGATATCAGTCTGCTGATGATAACAAGATGAGCAATTCAGTGAGACCAGGAATGAGCGTTGCACCATGTTTTCCTTTCTGAATTATATCATGATCTAATTCATTTATGAGTACAGAAAAAGGACAAGCACACACACACACACACACACACACACACACAGAGTAAGAATGAGACACTGTTTATTTCATTCCTTTATTTGTTTGTTTATTTATTCATAGTTTCAAAATGGAACGAAGCAAAATTTAGAAGAGAGGGGGTTAGTTACCGCCAAGGACATTTGACAAACAAAGCACACACAAGACACGATGCATTTCGACCTCTTGGGTCTCCTTCAGGCAAAACAACAGATCACATTTAACATTTAGGACAGTGCAAACAAAGAACGAAGAGTGACTTATCTATTGTCCGTGTGGTAGGGAGAATGGCCCGCCAGACAGATTTGTGTATCTATTATTTCTTTATTCATTGATTTAGCTCTTTCTTTCTTTCTTTATTTGTGGTCGGTGTTTTGGTGACCTAGGTTCATGAGGGAAGCCATTCCCGTGTGGTAGGGAGAATGGCCGCCAGACAGAATTTGTTTATCTATTATTTCTTTATTCATTGATTTAGCTCTTTCTTTCTTTCTTTATTTGCGGTCGGTGTTTTGGTGACCCAGTTCATGAGGGAGGCCATTCTGCTGCCCCTGGCTGTCCTGCGCTTTCAACACGGACTGCATGTGTGTGAAGAACTCCTTGAAGCTCAGAAGCTGTGGCAGACGGAAGATGCCCCGCTACGGCACCTGCCACCGCTTCGAGCAGTCCAGCATAGGCATGATCTTCTCCAAGCTCTTTCTGGAGAACCGACCCATGCTGTATGTGCCCAGGGGCTCCGTGAGCGTCATGAGGAGCCATACCATGAAATGGTTCGAATCCGCCGAATCAGACTGATCCTCAAGTCTTCAGCCTGAAGTTGAAGACTTTTCTCCTCACCTCTCCTCCCCACCCCCCCCCCCACCCCCCCCCCACCCCCTGCCTCCCTTTCCCCCTTACCCCACACCTCCATCTCCACCCCCACCCCCACCGCCACCGCCACACACACACACACACACACACACACACACACACACACACACACACACACACACACACACACACACCGTCCCCCTTACTGCACACTGCTCACTGGATGGCCTATAACATCACGATACTGTCACGATCCGCCATGTACTGGTCGGCTTGTCACATCACGTGACTGTACAGGTTGGTTGATCACGTCACGTGACTGTCACGATCCACCCTGTACAGGCTGGTTTATCACATCACGTGACTATCACGATCCACCCTGTACAGGCTGGCTTATCACACCACGTGACTGTCACGACTCTCGGCTTATCACATCACGTGACTGTCGTGATGCGCATGATACGGGCTGCACACAGAAAGGGGTAACAACATGCGTGGTTTGGTGATATTTGAGATGGTGCTATTTTGAATTGGCCGTGTGTGTGTGTGTGTGTGTGTGTGTGTGTGTGTGTGTGTGTGTGTGTGTGTGTTCTGTGATACCTGTCCGTGCCGGCTGCAGTGCTATTTACGATCCCCCTGTCTCAGACAGTCTGTGGTTTCTGTTGTTGTGTCTCCAGTGTATATCCTCCTCACGGCACTCCTGGTCTTCTGTGTGTGTTTCGGGCATTGTGCATCCACATTTTCACATACCACCGCGTATGTACTTCCCCTCGACAATCGAATCGCCAACAACGCACCTACCAATAACAAACGCACGCATGCGCACACGTGCGCAAGCACTCACACACAGACACATACGTACAGACACACACACACACACACACACACACACACACACACACACACACACACACATACACACACACTCACACACGCACGCATGCGCGTACGCACGCACGCATGCACACGCACACGCAAAACACACACACACACACACACACACACACACACACACACACACCAAACATACAAACATACAAAACAACACACACACACACACACTAACACACTAACACACACAACACACACTAACACACACACACCACACACACTAACACTAACACTCGCACACACACACACACACACACACACACACACACACACACACACACACACACACACACACACACACACACACACAACGTAAGCACGCATCCATCCCCACCAAGAAACACAAATACAAAGCGCCCAGCAACCTAAACCTAAAAAATCATCTCAGAGGAATTCAGTGAACTCTCGACGAAGAGGCAAACCATAGAGACCGAAAGAGACTCGAACGAGCAATGTGAAAGAGCATTCCAAACACACAGGGTACACGAGTTTCTGCGTGTCATTTTTTCTCCATCTTCCCACGTAATACCGAAGTGTTTCATAGAATTGTCCGCCCTTTGTGATGAGATAAACGGCGCCGCAACTACAATTTGTTTTGCATCGTGGCTGTCTTATTTGTACGATTTTTTAAGATTGTATTGATTATAGCGCCCATCAAGATGGGTGTACCAACCAACCCAGTATGCTTCTTGCTAGATCGGTAGACGCTTGGTTCTATTCTCATCAGAATTCTGTTGAAGAGATGAGATTTTGTATATATAGATAATAATTGCATGTGTGTTGGTATACAAGCTAGTGCCATGTTGTGCTGAAAAAAGGTAGTGTGCTCACGGATCACTTTTGATCGTTCATAGTGTAGATATTGTTCCTTTTCTTATTCGTACGTGCTTATATTCACTTTTCAATTTTATACTTTTCATTTTGTTGTTGTTGTTGTTTTTTTTTGCAGATGGTTTGATGGTGGATGGGGGTGGGGGGGGGGGGGGGGGGGGGAAGGGAACAGACTCTTCTTATTCAATGTATCATCTCAAGTTTGGCGTGACTGGACTGGATTTCACATGCGCGCGCACACAAATACACACAAACACGCGCGCGCGCGCGACACACACACACACACACACTCTCTCTCTCTCTCTCTCTCTCTCTCTGTCTCTCTCTTTCTCTCTCTCTATCTCTCTCACTCACACACACACACACACATACACGCGCGCGCACACACACACACCACTCTCCACACACACTCTCTCTCTCTCTCTCTCTCTCTCTCTCTCTCTCTCTCTCTCTCTCTCTCTCTCTCTCTCTCTCTCTGTCTTCTCACAGACGCTCTCTTTATCTCTGTCTGACTGTTCTCTCTCTCTCTCTCTCTCTCTCTCTCTCTCTCTCTCGCTCGCTCTCTCTCTCCTCGTCTATCCCTCCTCTACGGTGATTATTCTAAATGTGCCGCTATTCTATGTCAATGCATTTCTGTATGTCTAAATGTTATTGTACATATTTGGTGTTATATACATTTTGATATTTTTCTGGATCTATGTACCTTTCGTTGTATTTTGTTCTTTTCGTTTTATTTCTGTTCCTTTCCTTAATTCACCCATATCTCCATTACTCTTCTGTCTGTCTTGTCTGTGTCTGTCTGTCTCTCTCTCTCTCTCTCTCTCTCTCTCTCTCTCTCGTCTCTCTCGGTCTCTCTCTCTCTCTCTCTCTCTCTCTCTCTCTGTGTCTCTCTGTATTTTGTTTTTTTTGTTTTTTTGTTTTCCTTTTCTTCATCACTACTTTAAGAGCTCAATCTCTGTCTGTCTTTCTGTCCTTTCTTCCCCCTCTCTCTCCTCTCTCCTCACTCTCTTTCTCTCTCTCTCTCTCTCTGTCTCTCTCTCTCTCACTCTCTCTCTCTCTCTCCTCTCTCTCTCTCCTCTCTCTCTCCTCTCTCGCTCTCTATCTAGCTCTCTCTCTCTCTGCTTGTGTACATGCTCTGCGTCCGCTGTCTCTGTCTCGCTGCGTGCGTGTGCTTATGTACATGCATACATGCTGTGCGTGCGTGCGTGTGCCTGCATACATGTGTGTGTGTGTGTGTGTGTGTGTGGTGTGTGTGTGTGTGTGTGGTTCGGTGTGTGCGCGTGCGTGCTTGCGTGCATGTGTATACCTATGTTCCACCGGACGCTTCACCTCTATATACTCAAGTTGGTGTTGATAAGGGTACAAGTGCACTTGAAGAGTCTTTTCCATTGTATGACTCAGTTTGATGATGCTTGTGTGATTGTATCTGGAGACTTTGATGTCAGAACTTTCCATTTTTCTCTAGATATATTTATTAACAGCAGCGTACATTGGATTGGGTGTAATCGCCCTCTTGCTTTGAATCGTAATCGTACTTTAGAACATCTCCAGGTTATGTACTTAACAGGTATGGTAAGTATTTGTTGAATATGCGTACGACGTTTTGGTTTTGTATTCTCAAAGGAATGTGTAATGGTGACACTGATGGCAATTGTAGGAACATATCTAAAAACAGGAAACAGTGTTAATGATTATTTCCTAGTTTCTAGGGATTTATTTACCATCCTTTTTTTTCTCCATCTAAATTGATTGCATCAGACAGGCTGTAGTCAGATCACTTACCCGTCGAGTTAATAATCCATTTTTTCTTGAAGAGAAACCACACAATCGGTATTCCTACACCGAAGGAACCGCAACAGTGTATTGAAAAATGTGTGTGTGGAACTGTGATTTTGAAAACGTCTATGTTAGCGGGATGCACTCTAACGAAACATTACCTTTGCTTGATCGTGCAATGAATTGGATTGATCGTTGTTGCAATGATGCCTTAAATATGTTTGATGAATATATAATTGAAAGCAAACTGGTCGTATTCAAAAGACAATTTACTTGACAAAGCGTGACAGAAGTGACTGGTATGATGAAGAGTGCAAATTGTGAGCAAAGTAAAAGCGAGAAATCTGTTCTCAAACTTTAGGAATCACCTAAACGTAAGTATATTCATAATTATTTAACAGTTGAGGTTTGTTTAAGCATTCCAAGGGTCTACTAGAACCAAAAGAAACACGAAGTGCTGTGTCTTGGGATAATGATCAAGACTATTCTGAAGAATATGAGTTGAAACGATGATTATGAATCCCTCTATATCAAGAAAAGAGGCACTGCTTGCAATGAGAAAGTTAAAGAGCAGGTTCAAATGGAAATGTTGGGAAAATGCTTAAATATGCAGGATCTTAGCTGTTGACGTTTTGGTAAAATTTGTTTGATGCATTGTTTGAAAAGGGTATTTTTATTCCTATAACCGGACTGATTCTATAGTACTTCCTTTATTCAACAAAAGCGATGTGAATAATCCTAGCAATTACACAGGCATTATCTTTGTGTGAAATGAAATGAAATTATAGTGCAGATATGATTAGCAGACTTCAAGAATGGGTAGAAGAATATGATTTGACAGGTGAACACCGAAAGAGGAAACTCTACAGTTGGCCATATGTTTACATTGTTAGCGCTGATACGAAAACAGTTTTGCTTCAATCGTAATTTATGTTGCCTTTCTTGATGTTCAAAAGGCTTTTGATTCAATAGAAAGGAACTTGTTGTGGCCAGTCCTTCTGAAAAATGGAATCAAAGGCAAATTGTATCAATGGTGTTCGTAGCATGTATATCAATGTAAAGGTTAGGGTCAGATGTGGTTGCCAGACTGACTGTGTTTACTGTACTCGTGGAGTGAAACATGATTATATGTACTGTACTCGTGGGGTGAAAACAAGGTGATTTATGCAGTCCTGTTTTGTTTCTTTATGTATCTATAAATCAGCATTGGAAGTAGTTAGAGGTGAAAGACATGGTTCTACATTTACGCATGACTATTTTGAGTTCTTTATATTACTACTGGCTGATGATCTGGCTCATAGACTGAAACAGTTGTTGGTCTACAAACGCAGATAGTTTGTATCTTGCAGCGTCAGACTTGTTGTTTGAAGGTGAACATGTATAAAAGTAACATCGTTGTGTTAAGGAAAGGGGGAGGGGTGGGGGTGGGGATCTGCCAGCGAAAAATGGACTTGCAGGGGTACAGAGATGCTTGTTGTTAATGCTTATAAATACTTAGGAATCTACTTTTCTACTGGACTCAGCTTAGCAGCATCTTGCAATAGCCTTTCGAGTAGAGCCAAACATGCATTAATATATAGCTTGCAATAACTGTTTAAGTAAAACAATAGTTCTGTGCATGCGTTTCGACATTGTTTGACTCACAGATTCAGCCAAGTATGCAGTATGGTGCCGAGTTATGGAGGTTAAATAATACAGCATTGCAGTGCGAAAAGCTTCACTTATTTGGGCTAAAAAATTCTTGCAAAACTGAATTGCGCACACTCATGACCTTGTATATGAAAACGTATCTAATTCACGTAGATTCGGCCGTAAAATGTGTAAAGGTTTGGTTAGAATGAACAAGAATGCCTGAGAATATATTACCATAAAAGGCCTACCGTGTGTTGTTTGCTTTACATGAACGTGACAAAAGAAAAACTGGGCCTCAAATGTTCGTTGTAGATCGTATACGTCTGGATTTGGTTTTGTCTGGTTGAATCAAAGCGTTAGTGCATCTGGTGATTTTCTCAGAATCTTTGAAGATGGTCTGGTTTCATGCAGGTGGCAGGAATGGAATTTTCGTTGGAATAACTGCCGAAGATTTATCATTTACGAGTCCCCTTTGTGCTGTTCTTGACGTTAAAAAACCGATCAACTGTTAACATTGGATAGACACTTAAAGTATATAACGGCTAGATTCAGGCTTAGTATTTCTGAAATTGCCGAGCATTATGCTATTTATGTTTGCGAGCAGTTGCTTGGGTGCAAAGACCATTGTAATTAACTTGTAACCCCCTCCATGAAGGGCCATGGCCTAAATATGAATAAATCATCTCGAGTCTCCTCACTGCCTCTGTCTCTGTCTCTGACTCTCTCTCTCTCTCTCTCTCTCTCTCTCTCTCTCTCTCTCTCTCTCTCTCTGACCCTCAATGCATGTAGTGTTCCTTGCATACGTGTGCAACACTTTTCACCACGTATTAACTGAGTGTTTTTTTAAGAACGTGCGTTTCCCTTTTCTTCTTAACTTAACTCCTTTATAATTTCCCTGATTGATAGCCGAATGCAAAAAAAAAAAAAAAAAAAGAAAAGAAAAGAAACACCAGGTAATAACTCTATGTCCCCGCCCTGTTTAAAGAAAAACATCCATTCGTTCGCTGTCTCTCCCCACTGCATTCTGTTCCCTTCCCCACCCCTGTTTCCTCCAGTGTCGTTCTCTAGCTGGCGGCAATCAGGGGACCGTTGGTTGGTGCATCTGGTGCAGGAGCTTGGCACGTCTAAAGACGACATTTTATTGGAAATTCCACTGTGTTTCGTATCATGTATTATATTAGCGCCCTTTTACACCTTGTATTGTGCATTCGTTCGTCTTTTGCCAGTTGCATTCTATTCCATGGGGCCTGCCATAGATTCTCGACCAATCAGCGTTGTTTGCCGTTGCTTTCTATTCCATTGGCCTGTCATAGATTCTCGACCAATCAGCGTTGTTTGCCGTTGCTTTCTATTCCATTGGCCTGTCATAGATTCTCGACCAATCAGCGTTGTTTGCCGTTGCTTTCTATTCCATTGGCCTGTCATAGATTCTCCACCAATCAGCGTTGTTTGCTGTTGCATTCTATTCCATTGGCCTGTCGTAGATTCTCCACCAATCAGGGTTGTTTGCTGTTGCATTCTATTCCATTGGCCTGTCGTAGATTCTCCACCAATCAGGGTTGTTTGCTGTTGCATTCTATTCCATTGGCCTGTCGTAGATTCTCCACCAATCAGGGTGTTTGCTGTTGCATTCTATTCCATTGGCCTGTCGTAGATTCTTGACCAATCAGCGTTGTTTGCTGTTGCAGTCTGCTCCATTCACCTGTCACACAGCGTGTCTATTTCAAAACGCGATTAGAGACAAAACGAAGCAAACTATCTACTGAGCATTACGTTCAAAAGTTTTTTTTTGGCAGTATGCTTTATTGATACGAACATTTTGCAGGATGTGTTTTAGTCTGTATTAGCAACATTTCGTTGGGAGCACTAATGAACCAGTGAGGTTCTTTACACTAAGGGGGCCGGGCCACATCTAGGTCATGACTCCCAGATTCCCTTTTACAGCCAACTTTTCTTTTTTGTCTTGGCGCTGTCTGGGATTTGAACCGGCAACTTTTGGATGGGTGGGCGTCTCAAGGCGTGTCTTTTTAGACGGATGTCTTACCTCACGGCTATCAGGACACCTGTTGTAAGTTGGGATATTTAAGCTTTATAGAGTTCACGTTTGTTCCTTCTCGACCAGATCCAGCTGTGCTTCCATACTCTTGATACCACAGCTGTTTCAGGTCATGATTTGTGGCCTCCTGCCGTGTACGCCTTTGTTGCTGGAGCGTCTGGTGGCATAGATCTTCCTCCAGCAGTCCTAACCGCATGTGCGATCTCCTTGAGCACTTGGTTGTGTGCCTCCATGTGTACCTTCCTGGGTTAGCGCTGCTTTGCATGACCTCAGGACATTTTCCTCGGTTTGTTTGCCGTGACAGAGTGGACGCATAGGGTGTCTGATTTCCCCCATTTCATCAGGTTGGAATCGGAGGGCAGGATGTCATGAAAAGGTCTGAGGTTGACGCTGACAGTAAGACGTGCCATATGTCATTCCCAGTGAGATTTCTTTGCAGTGCGTTTTTGTTCCACGTAGTCCACTGTCCTTGTTGGCCTGACTAGACTGCTGCCTTCTGGATTCTCTTGATGTTCTCTTTTTTCTGGGATTTCTGGTTTATTTGACAGAACCAGTGATTAAGATGTTCTGTTCAGAAATACAAGAGATATGAGCCCGGAAACGCACACACACACACACACACACACACACACACACACACACACACACACACATATGCGCGCGCGTACCTGCACACGCACAGACGCGCGCGCGCGCACACACACACACACACACACACACACACACACACACACACAACACACACACACACACACACACAACTACACACACACACACATGCACACATGCACATACACATACACACTTATACAAACACACACACACACGCACACACACACACACACACACACACACACACACACACACACACACACACACACACACACTCATTGTGAATACAGGTCCATTCAAGGAGCTGCCACGATGCAACGTTTAGCAGGCAAACGCACTTTCCTTTTCTTTTTTTTTTTTTTTAATTCGTGTTTCAAATGAAAACATCCAAGGTCAGCAGTTATACGTGGAGCTTCTGAAAACGCGGTCTCAACTATCCGCAAGAAATACGTCATGTTGTTTCCTTTCGATTGTTGTATGTTCGATTCTAGTGGACTTGGAAAAAAAAAAAAAACGTCTTTTGTCAACCTTAATGCCACTTAAGCTGTTAGGATATGGTTGGAATGAAATAAAATGCGTTTTTGTCCAAACAGTGCCATAGAGAACATTGTCTGTTAATGTGTATCTTTTCCCTATATCACCAGAAAAGTAATGTCCATTAAACGTGTCTCTTTTCCTTGCAATGCCATAAAGAGCAATGTCAATGTGTGCCTTTCTTATGCAGCACTGAAGGAACAATAGATGTAAATATGTGTTTCGTCTCAATATTGCAAAGGATAATGTGAAATGGGTGTCTTTATTCTTGGAGACCAAAAGAGCAACGTCTCAAAGACGAGTGTCTTGTCCCTACAACATAAAGCACAGTGTTTAGCGTGCCTTTTTCCTACTTTACTAACAGAGAACCAACGTCTGTAAGCTAGGGGTGTCTTGCCAACAATCCATACAAAGATCCATACGAAACGTGTGTCCTTTCCCCACAACTACGTTAAGGACGACACCGTGGAGATCAATGTAAATGTGTGTGTCCTTTTCCCTCCATAACATAAGGACAAGGTCTCTAAAATGTGTGGAGTCCCTCCCTCACCCCCCCCCCCCCCCCCCCCCCGACCCCCCCACCTCCCTACAATACCGTCACAAGAATTTAAAACGTCTTTTCCCTATATCACCGCATTATGAACTAGGCAGTACTAAGGCTGGTTTGTTTATTAGTCTCGGTTCTAAGAAGGTGTGAAAAGATTCAAAAACAGAACCAGTGACTCCACAATACGTTACGAAGCTGTAGGAGCAAAACGGACACAGCAACAGACAGTAAAGGTCCACTCTGGACAGTGTCTACAATCGTGCTACCTGTTCGCCCCCTTACATCAGAGGATGTGGTATATACTACGAGGTGCAAACAAGGAAACAGAAGGTGTCAAACCTTTCAAGAACAATTGAAGACAGGCCACCCGGCAGAATGCTCAGGGGAGGGAGGCTCGGGAATGGTGATGATGACGGGGGGGGGGGGGGGGGGGGGGGGGGGGGGATGAGGGATCGCCTTCATTACCTTGTATTCGGTCTCATGACGCGGAAATTGTGCTTTCATTTGGAAAGCACTGCAGTGCCATGTATGGGCATACTGTTGGTATGCATGACTCGTATTCCCTATCTGTTTTAGGATTTGACGCATGAATTGATCTCTTGGGGGGGTGTCTTTCGTGTGATATGATATTATTTTTTTTTCCTGGGATGTTTTCGAGTGGGTGCTATGAATAAAATGGTTTAAACGAACGACTTTGTAAGTCTCATTGTTGTAGAAATGTGTTGCATTACACACACACACACACACACACACACACACACACACACACACACACACACACACACACACACAGAGAGGGATTGAAAGTGTATACACAGATTGTTCGTCCAATCCATCCTTTCTAAGCTAAATGATACAACATGAGAGTGGTGCTGATACACAACGATTTCTTACAAATTCCATATTCAAACACACAACATGTTATTAAGATTATCTTGTAACACACTTCATGTTGACACAACACAAAAAAATCATTGAATGTTTTTCGTTGTATGTTATGTTTTCATGACGAATGTAAAGAAGAAGAAAAAAAATCAAGAAAGATAAACCCGCAGATCAGTTGGGTCAGTCAGACACAAGAAGAGACTATGTCCCGTACAGTGTTATTTCATCACCTGACAGAGGGTCCTTACAGACCACCAGGACTCCTGTTTTATGAAATGAACGGCACGAAGCCAAAGGTGACACGCTGAATACTGATGGAGCAGCCGTTGGCCCAGTCCTCGGAGGTAATGTGATTATTTACACAGATAATGCGATTATTCACAGGTAATGTGATTTTTATTATTTACAAAGGTAATGTGATTATTTAAAAACGGGTGATGTGATTATTTACACCCAAGAATGTGATTATTTTCACAAATAATGTGATTATTTACGCTGCGCAGGTAATGTGATTTACTTACACAGATTCAAGCATCCAAACCAGTCACTGTTGCCCTGTGGGTAAGAACATGGGCAGTTGCTAGCATGTGACGGGTTCACACACACACACACACACACACCTCGCCCCCCCCCCCCCCCCTCCCCCCACCGTATCCCCCCTTCCCTCCTCTATTCAGCCCTATTGTGTGATTGTTGTTGTTGTTGTTGATGTTGACAGAATCCGTGTGTGCCGAAGAGCCAGCTCTTATAGCAACACCGACATCACATTGTGAGAAAGCCGGAGAGAGAAAGAGAGAGACAGAGTATGTGTGCGTGCATAAGAGTCTGCGCATGTGTGTGTGTGTGTGTGTGCGTGCGCGCGCGTGTGTGTGTATTTATTGTGTGAAAATCTCTCTCTCTCTCTCTCTCTCTCTCTCTCTCTCTCTCTCTCTCTCTCTCTCTCTTTCTGCGTGTGTAGGGGGGGGGGGGGGTGCGTGCGTGTATACATATGAGCGTGCGTGAGTGACTGCGTGTGTGTGTGATCTCTGATTGTATATTTGGAGATGTCCTCTCTCTCTCTCTCTCTCTCTCTCTCTCTCTCTCTCTGTAATGTGCACATGCGTATTTGTATGTTTGTGTGTGTGTGTGTGCGTGCGTGAGTGCGTGCGTGCGTGCGCGCGCGCGCGCGCGCGCGTGTGTGTGTATTTATTGTGTGAAAATCTCTCTCTCTCTCTCTCTCTCTCTCTCTCTCTCTCTCTCTCTCTTTCTGCGTGGTGTAGGGGGGGGGGTGGGTGCGTGCGTGTATACATATGAGCGTGCGTGAGTGACTGCGTGTGTGTGATCTCTGATTGTATATTTGGAGATGTCCCCCCCCTCTCTCTCTCTCTCTCTCTCTCTCTCTCTCTCTCTCTCTCTGTAATGTGCGAATGCGTATTTGTGTGTGTGTGTGAGAGAGTGTGATTGTGTGTGTGTGTGTGTGTGAGAGAGAGAGAGAGAGAGAGTGCAGTGTGTGTGTGTGTGTGGTGGTGTTGTTGTGACGTGGTGTGTGTGTGTGTGTGTGTGTGTGTGTGTGTGTGCGTGCGCGCGCGTGCAAGTGTGCATCTATGTGCGTATGTGTATGTTTATGCACGTGCATGTAGATGCTTGTTAGTGATATGCACAATTGCACGTGCGTGTGTGTGTTCATGGCTCTTCCCGACCCCCCCCCCCCCTCCTCCTCGCCTGTGTGTGCGTGTGTGTGTGTGCGTGCGTGCGTGCATGTGTGTGTGTGTGTGTGTGAACACGCGTGTGTATACAAACTGAATTATTTGGTTATAAGTATAGAAATGTCAGCTAGCACGTGCTTACGCGTTTGTGTATATCACAAATTGATCGTAGGTAAGAAAATCAATTGTTGCCAACAATGAATGTTGACATCTGCCTGGTAAATGTTGACAGTATTAGCATCATGTTGATATTAACAGTTTGTTCGTTGTTGTGTTTTTCAAAAGGAAGTTGTGTTCGTCTATGTATATGCTCGTGTATGTATGTTTGTATGTTCGCACATTCGTGTGTGAGTATGTGTGTGTGTTCGAGTCATGTGCTGGACTGATGCCTTAGAAAGTAGGTTTATAGACTTCTCAGTATTTATGGAGGGAGAATAAGTTAAAACGATTTTGACACATAAATCATTTCTCTGCGAAAACTGTAGTCAGTCAAGCACCAAGTTAAGTTGATTGCAGAGAATTCCTGAACACGCATTGGTACAGAGGTGTCTTGCTCTTATAAACATCACAGCGCAAAAAAAACGACACAGTTTATTCGCAGTCCTGATGTTTCCCAACTTTGTTAACACGTTTAATGCGGTTTTATTCTTCGAAGGGCTGTTCTCCATCATTTAACATCTCTTGCGAGACATCTGCAAATTGTACATGCTCATGGTCCTTATCATCGAATGATAAAAACCTTAATGCTAAAAATGTTCTCTTAACTTTAACAAAGGACTTCAGAGTTCGACATAGATATAAAGTGAAACTTCATCACCTTGTCGAAATCGTAGTAAAATGTTAAACCACAGACTTGCTTGCTTGTTTACCGTTAGAGTAGATCTAAGATTTTTGTGTAAAATACTTCAGTCCTCGGAGAGATGTCTTCACCAAAATCAAAGGACTGAACTACTTTTATCATGAATGTCCAGTTTAACGAGTAAAGAGATTTAAACAAAAACATGCTACCGGTCCATGGCCTACATATCATTTTCTTGTAGATAATGTATTTTGTTATACCGAAAACTTCTATTATCACCTGTCTACCTTACGAAACCAGTTTATTCATTACTAATGAAAGCTGGTTGTGCAGTTTCAATTCTCATGGTAACACAAATAGATCCAGACTTTAAATGAGTATTCAACGTGTAGGATCTACACTTTTCTATATTCTCTCTTGATTTATCGTCTTCGCGTACACATACTATGCATTTATTTTGTGTAGATTGATTCCGCAGAGGCCTATAGAAAATATATCTAATATAAAGTCGATGACTGGGCTTGTTCAGTGAAACGAACATGATTAAACACACACACACACACACACACACACACACACACACACACTATACGTTCCCATTGATGCGTCAAATTAACATTATCAAAGGGAGACAACTCATCTCACCGCCTTCTCTGTAATCGTCTGCATTTCATATAGAGGGAGGTAAGCAGTCGCACACGACCAAACCAGGTAAATCTGAGTGTACACTAGCTGGTAAATGAAGCCATGATACACGTCACTGCACCAACACGCTTCAAGTTTACAGTCTGGACGAAACGTCGGACCTGTTTTTAATTTCCAATGGATGTCATTTTACACGTTTTTCATCAGTGGAGTTTCTTGTTATCTTGCGTGTGTTAAAATTTTTTTTGTATTACAACTTTGTGACAATTTTCGTTTACTAAAACGTATCAACTTAGTTGGTTGTGGCCAGTTCCTGCTACAGTTTTGAATTCAGTCTGTTTCAACAACCTCACGAAACAAACTGGAGCAAATCTGGAACGTTGTTCATATCTTTACTACTGAAACCTTTCATGAATTTTTCAGTGATTTCTGGACGTTCGTAAGAGTTCTTTCCCCTCTGTACAATGTATACATTTGTTGGTTGTTTATAAGGTTTCTTGCTTCATAAGCTTTTTCTCTTGGTCTCTATTGTCTTTGACTTTGCTGGTGTTGTTTTTTTTTTTTTTTTTTTTTTTTTTTTTTTTTTGCATATCAGTTAACGTAATTTGAACACAGACAAAAAGGTAAAAAAAAAAAAATCTGTAATTTGATTTTGAATTTGTTTGTTTTGTCAAAACTTCTGATTTTGTGCTGAGTCTTCAGAAAGACTCAGCAATTATCAATTAATCATGTAATAGTGATCGTTGTTGCTTTGGAGGCGGTGGAGGGATGAAGAGGAGTGCGAGAGAGCGAGGCTGGATGGTGGGAGTGAGTGAGCATGGATAGGGAGCGAGCTTGTGATTGCGAGTGTATTTTTTGTGTGTGTGTACATTGCCCGTTGTTCTGATTTACGTCCCTTGTGACATGATGTGTGTTCCTGTTGATTGTATACGTCTTGAACGTTCATCAGGCGGACACATTTTCTGATTGATAATATATAATGATAATAAAAAAAAAACATAATTATAGAAATAACAATGATATTTGACAACAACAGCAAAAATATAATGATAATAACAACAATAATAAGATAAAAGGAGGTAATGATAACAATGCCGATGATGATAATGGAAACAATAATAATAGGAAGAAGAAGAAGAAGAAGAAGAACAGCAAACAACAACCACACAACAAACAAACACGCAGTTAAGCTCTGTTCACATCGGACAGCACGCGGACAACCCCACAATGAAGACTATGTGTGGTGTTCAAAGCATGCGGCCTCAGTGTAGTTCATTTACTAACAAACTTCGTCTAGTAGTCCTACAGCTTCCTCCCCACGGAGACTGACCTCTCTTACTTCTTGCACCCTCCGCTTTCTCCCCCCCCCCACCCTTCCTTTTTTCCTGCTGTTTATTCTCTTACACAGACCGGCTCACACCGTGCGAAAGGAGAGCTTTTCAGTCTGGAGGTGTCTGGCATAGCTGGAAGCAATGCGTCCTAGGATCTTCCTGCTTCGCTTATCAGTAGCGCTTTGTGTGTTGGAACAGACCCAGAGAATATAGTTTTAGAAATAGCTTCATCTACTTATACAGGGGGGCGGGGGTGGGGGGGGGGGGGGGGGGGGGTGGGGGGGTAAACGTAATTTGAAAGTCCTATTTTTGTGTAGAAAAGATGCCTTTATATATTATTTCCTTTTACAGGATAGTGATGCAACGACCCCAGCAGTCAGGGGAATGACTGACTGACTGACTGACTGACTGACTGACTGATGCATTATGGCAGGCCACGAGCCAAACGAGGAGAGAAAGCGGATCCTAAAGAATGACTGGAAATGCGAAAAGACAGTGTGTCTTTTTGTGTCGGAATGTTCTGACGGCAGTATACATTCCAACACAAAAAAAAAAGACACACCATTTCCAGTCGTTCTTTAGGATCCGCTTTCTCTCACACAGTGAAGGGTAATTGTGACTGTCAACCTACTTTTGCAGCACTGTAAGGTAATATATATTTTCTACATAATGCATGCACAGACATGGTGATGGTATTGTTGCTTATAACCCAGCGTCGCGGATTCCCGGCTGGGTGAGGTCGTGGGTTTGATTCCTATCAGATGAATCGATTTAACTAAAGACATGTGATTGTTTCGTTAGAAGCCGTCGAGTGTTAGCAGACACACAGACCCAAACATCATGAAATTCAACTTCCACTTAGTATCTCTCTCTCTCTCTCTCTCTCTCTCTCTCTCTCTCTCTCTCTCTCTCTCTCTCTCTCTCTTTTAATGTATTGCAAAGTTAACGGAATAATAAGGCTACAGAATGTTTTCAATTCAATCGCCATCCAGGACTAATGTTTTTTTTTTTGCTAGAAAGAAAATGGAATAATGTTAATAAGAATTGCAGAACAAAATGCGTTACAGTAGATTTTCCAAAGTTCAAAAGTATAAAAAGAAAGTACAGAGTTCAGCGCGGAAATCTTAGAGGTTTTCTCTTGATATCATAAATATGGAATTGTACATTTACAAATACAGGAGACACTCTCCTACTGGCCCTCCTTCCCTCCCTCCCTCACTCTCTCTCTCTCTCTACCTCACACACACACACACACACACACACACACACACACACACACACACACACACACGCATGCGCGCGCGCGTACGCGCGCACTCTCTGTCTCTGTCTCTCTCATTCACACACACACACACACACACACACACACACACACACACACACACACACACACACACACACACACACACACTAATAACACATAGATACATATATTAGCTATATGCATTATACATACACACATACATACAAACATACCCACGTACGTATGTACGTAGGTACGTATGTATGCACAACATACATATAGACAGACAAACAGACACGTACAGCAAGTATAGATCTTTCTTTTGCAGTGTTTCTTTTGCATTTCTCTCTCTCTCTCTCTCTCTCTCTCTCTCTCTCTCTCTCTCTCTCTCTCTCTCTCTCTCTCTCTCTCTCTCTCAGCACCCAGCACGGTGGCAGGGTAGACTCACGCCCTGAGTTTGGTCAGTGTTCAGGACGTGGTGGCTATGCGGCTGGCGCCCCCCCTCCATCTCTTCCATGATCCACTACCCCATGCTGCCGTCCCAGAGACAGGGAGGATGGACCGACCCCAGGCTACACCAGGCTCAGCCCGAGGACGCCGTTCCCGCTCGACGTGTTCCGCAGCAGCAGCGCTACGACGCCGTCGAGGCCTTTCAGCCTCCCATCAACACAGAGAGCCTGGTCCCTCACAACAGCGTTACAACACTACTGAGGCCTATCAGCCTCCCTCCAACAGGGGGCCTGCTCATTCACAGCAGCGGTATACCAACGTGGGCGAGGCCTTCCAGCGTTCGATCTCCAGACAGCCTCAGGACAACAGGACTGTCCCAGTACATGAAGCCAGCCGGGCTACCTACGCCCTATTACTCAACCAGTCCCAGACCTCACTCCAAAGACCCTGGTGTCCCTCCGTTTCATACCCACCTCCCACTTCTCAGAATCCCCTTCTAACCACAGAGGGCTACTGGAAGACTGTCCCACCAAGCTGCCAGCGAAGCTTCCAGAACCCAGTGGCAGCTGTGCCTCCCCCTACCGCCTGGTGTGTTGGAGGTACGTCCCAGCAGACTGGGGAGTACACCCTCCGACTGCTGAGCATGGCGTCACAGCTCCTGAACCAGCCCAGACTTCAGTAGTTCTATATACACTACCCTGATTATATGACTGACTATCTAAATTAGAATGGGTGGGAAACTGTGTGTGTGTGTGTGGGTGTGTGTGTGTGTGCATGCTCGGGTGTGCACTCGCGCATGCGCACATGCGTGCACGTGTCTTTGTATGTATTGAGAAAAAGTAAGGGGTGGGGGTTGAACGAGTGGGGGGACGGAGTGGAGCGAGAGCGGGAAGGGGGAGGGCGAAAGAATGAAGGAGGAAGAATGGTGTACTATCAAATATTCAATGTAAAGAGAATTGCAGTTACCATGTGAAAGTTATCAACGAATCGGATACTTCCTTGTTTCCTTTGTCTGATTTGCTATTAGCAAAAATAATTCAAATGTCACTGGTGGAAAAAAACATGTTCATCAATATGTTAACAGTTAAGGATTTTCATGTATGTTACGAGAGAGAGAGAGAGAGAGAGAGAGAGAGAGAGAGAGAGAGAGAGAGAGAGAGAGAGAGAGTAGCATGTGTGAGGGTATGTGAGTGCATGTGTGTATGCGCGGATGTGCACGTGTTAGCGCTCGCAGTGACGCGCGCAGCCACGTGCGCGAGGATGTATGATGCTGAAACCGGACCCTGGAATCGGAATGGACTTGTGAACTCTACTCTGTTTTTGGTTCACGGCGTTTGTGTTTCGTCCCCGGATTGCTGATATTGCCATTAATTGCTGAGTTTTGCCGCATATTGTTGTAGCTATAAAATTATCCCTCTTGACTTGTTTAAGGCAACTGATTTTTTTTCTGCCTTTTTTTTTGTTTGTTTGTTCTTTTTTGTTTGGTTGTTGTTGTTGTTGTTGTTGTCTTTGCTAAAAAAATTCATCTGCAAACAGGTGTTCCTGCTGTTTGACTATTATTCTGCTCGTTTATCTGTAGTGTTGTGTAATCCGTAGAGTTTGATTTGTAAATCAGTTTCATCTATAATGAATGAATGGTTGTCTAAATTCGGCTTGAAAATAGGCTATTTAAACGTGTGTCATCTTTTAAACAAAATTTCTGATGTTCCCAACATTTTATCCAATTCCAATAACTGTTTCCATTGTTTTTTGTTTTTCAGAATCTCGACTTTCCAATATAGTGCCTGATAATTTAGTTTCAATCCAAGGTTATAATACTATAAGAAGAGATCCAAAGACAAAACTTGAAACAGGTTTAGTAACCTATATTCACAACTCGATTAATTGTAAACAGATCAACAGTTTAGATAAATATAACATAGAATGCATATGGATAGAAATATATGTGAAGGGTACTAAACCGATTTGTTAGGCTAGCTTATATAGAAATCCTAACGAACGTATTGAATGGTTCGATCGTTTCGAACACATGATGGAAGATGTCTCAATGCGTTCGTCTGAGATTATAATTTTAGGAGATTTTAACATTGATCTACTTAAACACATGATAATTGGAAACGGGTTTATGAATTACAGAATTTGACACAGCTAATAATACGCCGACAAGAAAAACTCCATCCTCCGAAACACTAATTGACCACATATACGCGACAAACCAATTTAATATTATAGAAACATCTGTGCCTGTATACGGTCTCAGTGATCACTTTCCAATTTGTCTAACATGGTCCAAAAAGGGGGTTAACATTCCCAGGAATGTTCACAAATGTGTATCTTTTCGAAGCTATAGAAATTTCGATGCTAACAATTTCTTGTCCGATTTGTGTAACGCAAATTTTCTGAGGTGTATCAGTACAATGACCCTGATGGAGCACTGGCTGCTTGGTATGACATGTTTATCTCTGTCTTTAACAAACACGTGCCATCGGTAACTAAACGTGTCAAACCAAGGGGTAAGCCACCGTGGTATAATGAAAAAAATCGATAAGGCCATTAATTTACGAGATAGTCTATTGAAAACAAATGGTAAAGATGATAAATTTAAAAAGCAAAGAAATAAGGTAACGGATATGAAAAGAGCCGCCAAAAAGAAATATTTCAGTGACCTTATTTCCCGTAAGAAGAAGATTCTAAATCGATCTGGAAAGCTATCAATGAGCTCTCCGGTAAAACCTTGTCATCTAGGGCTCCTTCCGAGAGGACATTGTCCGCTGAATTCTTAAATGATCACTTCACAACTGTTGCAGAAAAGACGATCAAAGCTGACTGTTCAAAAGATAATGACCTACTTGAGCTAAAAGCTTACTGTGTATCAAAAAACATATAAAATCTAATCTTCAAATCGAGTTTATTGGTGTACATGAAGTCTATAAGGAATTACGTTCACTAAATCAGTCCAGTTCTCGAGGTTTAGATGATATAGATGGTAAAATTTTGAAAATAGCTGCTCCGATTATATCAGAGCATCTTACTATATTTACAATCTTTCCATTGATAAAGGTTGTTTTCCACAATCCTCTTCAAAGATGCTAAGTTTTACCTTTTTTTAAAATCTGGTGATCCTACTGATCCTTCTAACTACCGACCTATCTCTATATCTTATCTATTCTGTCTAAACCCTTTGAAAAACACATCAAA
>JADBJO010014314.1:10000-17500 GCA_016801955.1 Conus betulinus | reverse complement strand
CGGTTTTTCTTCTTTATGTAATGTCTCAGAAAGTATGTGGCCGATCTTCCTGAAAATTTTGTAGGTATGTTTATTATGGGTCACGGATGATGCCCGATGTTTTAGTTTACCGTTATAGCCGGCTATTACGGCCCCTGACGGTTTTTTTTTTTTTCATGGAATACCTCAGAAAATACGTGGCCGATATTTCTGAAGATTTGTAGGGATATTTATTATGGGTCACGGATGATGCCCGATGTTTTAGTTTACCGTTATAGCCGTTGTTAACGGGTGTTTTTTTTCTTCATGGAATATCTCAGAAAATACGTGGCCGATATTTCTGAAGATTTGTAGGTAAGTTCATGATGGGTCACGGATGATGCCCGATGTTTAAGTTCACGTTACAGCCGTTACTAACGGCCCATAATGGTTTTCTTCTTCATGGAAAATATCAGAAAGTTCTTGGCCGATCTTTCAGAAAATTTGTAAGTATGTTCATTATAGGACACAGATGACGGCCGATATTTACCAGAGTAGCCATTACTAAAGGTTACACCATCCCAAGACGGTTTTTTTTTTTCTCATTATGGAATATCTCACGTGCATTCAGGATAAACTGGGAGTATGTTTATATATGCTTTGCATCTTGTTTTAAGTCTGTGAATACCACGCTTCTAGTTTTTTTTTTTTTTTGTGGTTAAAAAACAACTCACTTACCTATTCAATCCCAGGACCTTTTTTCACGTTCGTATATGTTTTTGCAGGTATATGGCAATGCTGATCGTCGTAGTAGGTGTGTGTGCATTCAAACAGTGCTCAGTGCCGCCTTCAGCCTGCGATATCAGACCGTTGAAGTCACCGACCCCCTCACCAACACCTCCGCTTACATTTCTCGCATGCCTCCTTTCTACCTCCGTCACCGAACCACCATCGACATCGTCTACAACCACCTGATCCTCATCACTCTTCCTTTCCTCTCACTCCTCGTTGTGATCGTCTGCACCACCATCATCATCTTTCGCCTCAAAGTCACCGCCACCTGGCGCCAAAAAGCAGCGTCCAATATGACGTCAGTGGCGAAACAGGAAGTCAAGGTGACGCGGATGCTGGTGACGGTGTGTGTGTGGTGTACATCACGTGCACGACCCCCACTGTGATCCAGCAGATGGCGATATTCAGTCGTGTGCCGGGGTTCATGATCTCCGATTACCTGTGCAATGTGTTCAAAGTGTGCGGGTCTCTTCGCAATCTGCTTGAGGTGGTGAATGCTTCCGGCAAATTTTCTCATCTACCTCCGACAGAGTTCCCGCTATCAGTCCACTCTCTGGCGGCTGTGTCCCTCCTGGTTGTCCAGTCGGTGCAGGAAGCTTGGAGGTGGAAGCGACTAGTGTATTGACCTTTCTGTCACCGTGGTCAGCATTCCAGACCTAGGGTCATCGTAGGTGTGCACAGCGACACGAGTGAGGCGTTCGTTCTTGACCTCTCTGCAAGAAACGTTTCTGTCCCTTTCTGCAAGAAACTTAGAAAATTAAGAGATGGAGAAATTCAGACGGCAGTTTCCTTTTTTTTCACCTCTCCTCAATAAACTGTGTTTGTAAAATGTTTTGGGTTTTTTTTTTTTTTACCTCTCCACAATTAACTGTGTTTGTGAAATGTCCTTTTACCTCTCCACAATAAATCTTAAACGAATGTTAGTGAACCGCCCAAAAACTTGGACAAACGAATCACAAGACAAAACACGGCGCATTTTGACCTCTTAGGTGTTCTTCAGGCAAGATGCAGAACAATTCTTACAACGAAAATGAACGAGCAAATCACTTATCTTCAATCCCTTCAGCGAGAGATAGGCGTTGAATGAAAACGAGGCTGTCAGAAGGGACATAATGTGTGAGTCA
The DNA here is from genome assembly GCA_016801955.1 of Conus betulinus. Classification (NCBI taxonomy): domain Eukaryota; kingdom Metazoa; phylum Mollusca; class Gastropoda; order Neogastropoda; family Conidae; genus Conus; species Conus betulinus. The sequence goes on along the minus strand of JADBJO010014314.1, from coordinate 15,626 downwards.
AGGTAGTAATGATGATGATGATATTACTACAGGAATACTGATAATGGTGATGATGATGATGATCAAAATATTGAAAGAAAATGAGTAAATAAAGGCAGGATCACTACCACTTTTGGTGATGATACGGTTATAGCAGTTGCAGTATGGGAGAAAGAAGAGTGAGTTAGAGGATTTTTTAACAGCATGGTTGCCGTGGCAACAGTCTTAGTGGCGATGGCGATAGTGATGTTGATGGAGTGAGGGTAATATCAATACTAACAATCGTATTGATGATGATAATGCTAACAGCTATATTGAAGGTAATGGTAATAATGGTACTGATAATAAAAGCATGCTACAGAAATATGTTTTACTTTTTAAACCATGTATAATAATTAATACAATTTTAAAAGGATAATAATAATGATAATAATAATATAATAATAATAACAATGATAATAGTGATAATAATGATGATGATGATGATGATTATAATAATGATAATAATGATAATAATAATGCGATAATGAAATAAATAAATAAAAAAAATGACAATATTAATAAGAGTAATGATAATAATAGCACTAATATTAAGGGGGGGGGGGGGGGGGGGGGGGGCAAGGGGAGGGGAGGACAAGAAGAACAAAGAGGAGATGGAGGGTATAAATGATGGGAAGATGGAATCTAATGGATATATTATATAAATAATGAAGATATTAAGTAAAATTGGTAATACAAATTAGGTGGAAAGGAGTTGAAATGCTTAATGAATAACAGCAGCCAGTACTCTTGGCTGAGAGAAAAATAATGATAGTAGTAATGATAAGTGCAGCAACGCTGCAAACATAGCAGCGGCCAGAAAGGGATGGGAACGATGAACGATAAAAGAGCTATCATTTCTACTACTATGAAGAGAGAGAGAGAGAGAGAGAGAGAGAGAGAGAGAGTGAGAGAGAGAGAGAGAGAGAGTGTGTGTGTGTGTGTGTGTGTGTTCCATTGTAATGTCAGCCTTCTACTCATTGATCGCCTCCTTCCTCAACCACCACCACCCCATCATCAACACCACTAAACCTATCATTACTGGGGGAGGCGGGGAGGGGAGGTGGGAGTGAGTAGATTGATGTAGCAAGTGGAGAGACTTAGAGAGTGTAAGGAAAGGGGAAACAAAGGTAGCTGTAACTTATGTCTGAGGTAAACAGTGGGAGGCATGGTAGTATGGGCGTGTGTAGGTGGAGGATATTGCAGGTCTGTGCTGCAGAGGTGGAATGGTACTAACTGCCTTTGGGTTGTTGGAGTGTACCGAGTGTGGCAATAAGATGAGATTCCTGCATAAAGCGCTCCAAGTTGTCACTCTGTGACTGCCAAAGTGCCACGACTTTGACGTGGTTGATGTTGTGTTGGGCTTGGTTGAAATGCAGAGCGACTGGTTCGGGGGACGATGGTGAGAGATGTCAGCCAGGTGTTCAGAGATACGTGTCTCAAGTATGCAATATGTCTCACCTACATAGATCTTACCACATAGCTGGCAGTGGATGGCGTACACAATGTTGTGGCTCTGACAGGAGAGAGTGCATTTAACAGTGAATGAGCCTTTGGGGCCATGTAGGCTGGAGTCTGGTTTGCTGAGAAGGCAGACTTGGCAGTTGGGTTTTGAGCAAGGGAATGTACATGGTGGTTTAGTTGTGGATTGAGTGAAGTTAATCGATGGTCTGCGAGTGTCGGCGACTGCATAATATTAGTGAAGATAGCATGTTCTTTTTATAGTGAAGCTCTGCCTTCGTCAGTTGAAGCAGTTGGGAATAGACAGGCTGTTAATTCAGATTGCCCAGTTCATCTCCCGGGGTCCTGAAATTTTATTCCAGAAGTTGTGGTCACTTCACTTTGCAACTAGATTCGGAGGGTTGGTTTCAAAACAAGGTGACTGGAGGCGGAATTTGAAGTAACATTTTAAAAGAAACGGACTTAGTTCTGCCACAGGATACAGACAAACAGATTACAAGACAAACACAATGCATTTCCACTCCTCGGGTCTTCTTCAGGCAAAAACAAACAACATATATGACGATGAAAACGAAGAACGAGAAACCACTTGTCTTCTCATATTCGGAACAAAATGGTTGGTGGATGATAGCTAGGCCGTTGAGAAGGGAATCATGGGAGTGAAAATAGTAATGCTGCCATGAAAATAATGGTAACAAGGGCAACAGTAGTGACAATAGCAGTGATGTTGAAAATGTAAATAATAAAAGAAGAGGTAATTGTCGCTTAATGAAGTATTAATAATGGCTAAACAGTGCAGGAAGAAAGAAAAGGGGAATGGGGAAGGGTGGGTGGGTGGAGGGGCTTAAACAGTAGGATTTGTTTGTTTGTAGTTATTTTTGATGGTATGATATATTAGTGATGGTAGTGATTATAGTAGATTTGTAATGGTGCATAGTGGTAAGTAATAGAAATGATACATTAAAAAGGTTAAAAAAAAAAAAAAAAAGTACCACGAAGCCTACTGGGTGGTGATTGTGATGATGGTAGTTATATGTGGGGATGTAGGTAATGATGACAATAATTGGAAAGGAATGGAAACGATCAATGGGTGAGGAGCTGTCGTTGTTGCAAACAAACTATAAAAAAAAAAAGAAAAGGAGAGGGCAAGGAGGGAGGGGAAGCTCACATCTCTCCGCCTACACGAATGTAAGCACAGGTGGAGGGATAGGAAGCTCACGCACATGGTATGACTGGGAAATTAAACAGTACTGTTAGGTGGTGTTCATTGTTGGTGGTGAAATAATGTGATGGAGTTAATAGGATGATTGTTGGTTGGGAAGAAAATGCGAATGATCAATGAGAAAAGGGGTAACATGCCTTAGAATAAAAAAAAAATTACATACAAGGGGGAAAACATGTAAACAGTATTATTGGTGGATGATGATCAAAATTAGATAAATTGTGAGAAGTGAGAGAGTGTTCCTATCAGGATAATAGTATAATACTATGATACTACTGGTTGGACAGGAAATGAATGGAAATGATCAATGGGAAAGTGTTTGACACGCCAACCACAACAACAACAACAATAACAACAGCAATAGCAACAACAACAACAGCAGCAACAACAACAACAACAACAACAACACACACACACTAAATAGAAAAAAAAATGGGGGGGGGGGGGGGGGTGCCCATCAAGCAGAACTAGTGGATGGTGATACTCACATTTCCCCTTCCCTTAGAAAGGGGTGCAGATAGCTTTTATCCACAAGGCTTCGACTACATATGCAGCACAAGATAGGACCCAGCTCCCGACCAAATCCCTGAAAGTGTGTGCACTTGGAAACCTTTGTGTTTTTGGCCGTGTTCACATAGTCATAGCTCCGTAAAAAAAAAGTGAACAGGATATCACTTTCGTCCAAATGTTCAGAATGCCCATTGCCCTAAGTGAGAACAACTAAAAAGCCAGCGCTTCTTTGGAAAAGTAAAAATTCAAGCATTTGGGGGGGGTTGGTTGACAATATCAATACTAAAAGTTTGGTCTACTGGATAAATGAACCGTTGTTAACAAGTTGTTGACAGGAAAGCTTTTAATTTAAGGTATTAAGTTAAGGAAGTCATGATTTCTCTACAAGCCGCTGAAAGGCTATAGGTAGGCTAGTTTAAAGTGGAGAAAATCGTGATTGTTGCCTTCTCAGTAAGGCGCTCCCGTGTCTACGTCACTTTTTGTAAACACGTACTGTGTTCCCTACAAAGCAGACAGCAGGTCTCTCTCTCTCTCTCTCTCTCTCTCTCTCTCTCTCTCTCTCTCAACGCTTCATAAAAAAAACTGATGTTATGAACGCTTTTGTCGCATATTTTCTCTTGTCTTTATTGTTTACTGTTCTCTCTCTCTCTCTCTCTCTCTCTCTCTCTCTCTCTCTCTCTCTCTCTGACTAGGGAGCCGGAATAGCTCAGTTGGTAGAGCGCCTGACTCGCAATCTTGGTGATCCTGGGGTTGCGGGTTCGAACCTCCGCCGGGGCGTTTTGGTACAGGGGGATTTTTCACTCGGAGTTAACATTGGTTCTGACTCCATTTCCCATACAGTCCTTCGAATGAGACTATAAACCGAAGTTCCGTGTGTGAACGCACGCATAACATCTTGCACACACGTAAAATCCCATCACCAACATTCGGAAGAGTAGGCCAGTATGGCCGTTGGTATGGATGACACGTTACACATAGCATGCACCCTGAGTGAGAAATGGAAAGAACGAAGGAAGTAAGGAAAATGAGTGATCGATATTGAACGATACTGACTGGATGACACGGGAACGACTGAATGAAGCGTCAGCTGGCAGCTCTTCAGTCGGCACTACCCAGGTAGGCAGCCCGTTGGGTAAACGAGTGTTGATTGTAAAGCGCTTAGAGCTTGGCGTCTAGCCGAGAATAGGCGCTATATAAGTATTCATTATCATTATCATTATGTGTGTGTGTGTGTGTGTGTGTGTGTGTGTGTGTGTGTGTGTGGTTGCTAATTTTGTTTTCCCCCCTATTATTCTCAATTTTTTTTTCCTAGTATGTACACACACACACACACACACACACACATATATATATATATATATATATATATATATATATATATATATGCATGTGTATATGTATGTACTGTTTATATATAATGATTTTTAGTTTTTCAGCGACTTATTTCCTCACTACACTTTACTTTTGTTTCACTTTTCTACCCTTCGCTGGCTGCTTTGAAGTCTGTTGGATTCTTTATTTTATTTATTTATTTATTTATTTATTTATTTATTTATTTATTTATTTCGTTTTTTGAACCCTTGGTGGTGAGAACACCACGTAATCATGGACTCTTGAGTATCTCCATGTGATGGCAAGGGAGCACAAACAGTCAGCCGTGTCTCCCTGATGAGTCCGATCCAGCGGACAAAAGGCCTAGGAGCAGGCAAAGTGAACAGATCTGTCTTTAGGAGGGACGGCGATGGTCCCCATATGCTGCCACTGAAGGGTTTAACATTTATAATATATTTCCCTAATGGCATGTTCTCATTTCATTCCTCTCCCTCCCGTCCTCCCCCCACCCCACCCCACCCCACCCCCTTTTTTCCTCTCTCTTTTTTATTCAAATCTTTGCCAAGTCATTAAAGCATGAAGAGACGGCGGGCCAGCTTGTTAACAACAGGTGCTATGTGAAACGATCACTTCGGTTCCTCGACTACTGTCACTCCGATGACTCGGTGCTTATGCACTTGTTCTGTGGTGTTCCCGTCAAAAGTGACACTGAGACCTAGAGTCTCTGTTTTGTGTTTTTGTATAGAAGTAATTGCCATGCTTTCCGTCTTCTTCGGAAGAGCTGTCATATAATTACAATTGCATCACTTCAGACATCTTTTAAATAAAGCGATCGGGAAGTCCAGTGTGCTGGGATAGAGGAAAAATGCCATCGACAAAAAGTCACACAAAAAAACACTTCGGTATGAAACTGGTTGTGGGAGATTATTGATAAATGAACAGAACAGAAGTGGCTATAAGGCAGAACCATGGGGCACACCAGACTTAATCATCTTTTAGATGGAGAAGCTGCTATTGTTAAAGACAGATTATGTTCTGTTGGTTCGATAGCATTAAAAGAATGATCTCCTCTTCTAGTGTCGA
>JADBJO010014314.1:2500-7500 GCA_016801955.1 Conus betulinus | reverse complement strand
GGTTGGACTGGTTTGTCCAATGCAACCCTGGTTTGGGTGTGTGCTTAACCCTTGGTGGGTGTAAGATGCCTGGCGTGGCAAAGTTCACTAAGTATAGAGTGTAGATGTAGACTGGAAGTCTACTAGGGTAGGCTTGTTGCTTATTCCCTAGAAGGTGAGTACCAGTTGGGGTTGTAAACTGGTTAAAGCAATTACATTAAAGGTGTAATTGTAATGATAACAGAAAGTTTGATGATTATAAAGATTTGAGGATATTGCGCTATTTGGGTAAAAGAGAAAGATGAACGTTGAACGCGAAAAGAAAAAGAGTTGAAAAATAAATAAATGAAATATTGTTGTATAAAGATTTCTTTCTGTACCCCAACTGTAGGTAGGAATAAGTTGGCGGAACAAGACTCGTGTGAGTATTCTATTTTGATTTTGGAGTGAATGTGAAGGGAGTTAAAAAGGAGCTATGAATAATAAAAGAGAGAAAGAGAAAAAAAAAAAAATCATTTTAGAGGTTAACCCTGGACCTAGGGTTTCGTTACAGAATCCCTCAGCGTCCAGTGGTGTTCCCGACTAAGGTGTACCAGTCTAGTGAGGATCCAGACTGTGGTGGTCCAGAGGTGGTACAGCCAAGTGCACGAAAAGCTCCTCGACAAGTCAAGAAGATGACTTGTCTTTACTGCAATTATTTAATATAATGAACTGATAGTGTAATATGTGTGTGTGTGTTTGATTCTTGATAAAACTTTGAATATTGTATTATTGTTTATATGTGTGGAAAATGCAGAAGAAATGAATTGACTGAAAAAAGAAGATTTAAGACCCTTTTCTTTATTATTGAGTAAAGGAGCGTTTTATAGAGAACTTAATTTTGTGGTGATAGTGCTCCTTTGGGTGAATGGAGTGATTGTGCGTTGTGTACAGAGTAAGCATACTGTGTTTGTGAATGCAAGTGTGTGTGTGCACAAACATGGGTGTGTGACAGTGGTGACCCCGTCTTGAATTTAGGTTAAAGTTTAATAGGATCTAGTTGGGTTTTTTTTTTGAGTGAGTACTGCTGCTAAATATTGTTTTGAACTCCTTTGTATAAAAAAAAATAGAAGTAAAGTTAATCCACCAAATTGCAATTATAAAGATACTATTTTGTTCCCCTCTGCATTGTTGAATAAGTATTGTTATATTTATTCATTTTCATTGGTATTTCCAATTTGTTGTTCTTTTCTATACTTATGGTGTGAGTGAGTTATTTATGTAATGTATACTTGTTCTTAGTATTCCCGTCTCCAGTTCTACGGGTGGTAGTTTCAATTAGTGGGCTACCTAAGGGTTCTTTTGCTTTGTCTTGCTTTTCCTACTGTTTTTTCAAATTTTTCCCTCTCTTGTTTTTCTGTCTCTATTCTAATTAAAATTCTCTTGATATTCTTTACAATAAGCTCCTCTCTAGTTTCAAGTTTAGGCAGGTTTTTTGCTATTTTAAATAGGGTTTCTGATTAGTGTGTGTAAATGCTCCCTTTATTTTTAAATGTTTTAGGGTTTAGTTGGAAATCTTTTTTGTAAAATTGTGTTTTTTTTTCTGGCACATTCTTTTGGATTCCTTTTTGAAAACAGTGCTCTACTTTAGTTTAAAGCAATAATTTAAAAAATATATTCTTAGTTTCTTAGTATTTTGGAAATCTTTTTTTTCAAAATTTAGTCTTTCAGAGCCATTTCTAAATTTATTTCTCACATTTTTGGCCAGCTAAAGTAACTTAAATAAAACATTTGTTTTCACTAAGGGTGCATTTCCATACTCTTAATCAAATTTTACTGGAAAAAAAATTCTTTTCTGTCCCGTCATTGTTTTTCTTTTTTTTTGGTTCTTTACAAATTTGAATTTTGAACTCTGTATTCTGGTGACCAGTGCCAAGTAAGTTTACATTGTTTTATTTTAAATAGTGTTTTATTTCACATCTTAACTTCCCTACCCCATTTACACGCTGCGGAATTTTCTTTAAAACGTTATCTACACTCTCATAAAAGATGGCTGATGCAGGGGATGATCAGCAAATTGAGGAATTTCAATCATTATTTGTGAAGGAGGATGAAGAAACGGTTCGTTTCAACAGATTTTTGTCCCAGGGACAGAAATTGCAGTTGTCTGGTGATGCTTTGATGTCCTACATTAATCAGTGTGAAGAGCGGGTGCTCAGAGCAAAAGAAAGGGAGGAGAAGAAAGTAGCAGAGGCAGAAAAAGAAGAGAAGGATAGACAAGTACAGTTAGAAAAAGAAGAGAAGGATAGACAAGCACAGTTAGAAAAAAAAGAGAGAAGAAGATAGACAAGCACAGACAGAGAGAGAGATCAGGGCGCATGAACTTGAAATGAAAAGAACAGAAAGTCTTAATTTACTTGAAATGAAAAGATTGGAACTTGAACAAAAACGAGTGGAACTTCAGTTAAAGCAACAGGCTGTTCAACAATCTGCAAATGTAAATGTTTCTCAAACTGATACTGTTCCTGTTCAGGTTGCAGGTAAAACTTCCTACATCCCCAAATTACCCCCTTTTGATGAGAATCGTGATGACATAGACTCTTTTTCTTTTTAGGTTTGAAAAACCATGCTTCATCATGTGGTTGGAGCAAAGACAAATGGACATTGTATGTTGCATCTCTCTTCAAGGGCACTGCCCTTTCTCTGTATCATAGTTGGCAGTTCGTGATACTCTTACATGGGAAGAGCTGAAAGCTGAACTTTTAAAGAAGTTTCAATATACAGATGAAGGTTTTAGCGAAAAAAATTTCGTTCAGTTCGTCCAGAAAAAGGCGAATCATTTGCAGCTTTCCTTATTAGAACAAGTCATTTATTTGATCATTGGGTTGAATTGGCCCAAACACACAGAAAGAATATGATGATTTGCGTGACTTGTTGTTACGTGAGCAGATTTACAAAGTGTATCCAAAGACCTATCTATTTTTCTAAAAGAGAGATCTTGTAAAACTGCAGAGGTTATGTGTAAGCTGGCAGATCAGTATCGAACTGCTCACCCAGAGAAGCATTTTGCTAGAAAATCTGACCGTGATGTGTTTGAGGCAAATGTTGCTTCATCAGGACAGTTTGGTCAGTGTCGTTCTCAACCAAAAAACAGGTATGGTCACAGAGGAGGTCAGAATTTTTCTCAAAGACGGAATACAAACAGGAATAATGTACATTCCTATAACTGGCAAGAGAATAATTCTGGACAAACTTCTTCACAGGGTAATCCAAATGCAAATTATTACCCAAGAGGAAATACCAACTTTGAATATTGTATTATTGTTTATATGTGTGGAAATATCTTGTGAGGAGAAGAAATAATTGTTGGAAAACGTACTGAAGTGAAAAAGAAGATTTAAGACCCTTTTCTTTATTATTGAGTAAAGGGAGCGTTTTATAGAAAACTTAATTTTGTGGTGATAGTGCTCCTTTGGGTGAATGGAGCGATTGTGCGTTGCGTACAGAGTAATCATACTGTGTTTGTGAATGCAAGTGTGGATGTGCACAAACATGGGTGTGTGACACCTACAAATTTTCAGATAGATCGGCCAAGTACTTTCTGAGATTTTCCATAAATAAAAAAAACTGTTACAGGCCGTTACCTGCTCATTTTCACAAAGATCGGCCGAGTACTTACTTTCTGCTGGATACTGTCACACTGTTCATTTTATTATAACGACAAAGTAGACAGAGCTGCGAAACAAGGTGCAAAATGTAGCTCAGAGTCTCTCAGGATGGATTTTCCACTTACGGTTCAAGAACAATATAGTATAGTGGAATCATTTGCTTGGAACCATTTCCAGAATTCCTTCAAAAAGTTTCACAAAAAGCTTATTTATACAGATTTTAGTATTGCAAACTTAAAAACACACTCCCACATTAGCAGGAAGTATCTCTCATGTGCCGCTATCAAACAATTTATACCCATACTTTCTACATATACTATTACAAATATTTTCGAATCACCAGCATTAACCTATGAATTCTTTCTTTCTTTATCAAAGAGTCCAATAAGTAAGTACTTATAGTTTCTTACATTTATTTACTCATACTTATGAGGTTACTTTTAAGTGAGTCAATCATTAACCTACTACTAAATTTACATAATATATACGAAAGGACCATCCTTATCCGTCCCCTACCTCTTACTGTACTCTCCCATATCAAAACCATTTGTAGCTTTCTAGCTGTATCACGAGGGTTTGTTTGACTGTTTTTTGATGTAGTTGTTTTTTTTGTTTGTTTGTTTTTTTTTTTTTTTTTTTTTTTTTTTTTTTTTTTTTTTTTTTTTCGTCTAATATCACCTAGAGTGGATAGACGTTAAATTTGAAACTAACACACACACACACACACACACACACACACACACACACACACACACACACAGTGCGCGTGGGGGGGGGGGGGGTAGGATGGGATGGATGTGTGGCGGTGGAGGGTGACTTCAGATTAAATGTCGCAAACGGTATGAAGTTGAAAGGGCAAGGCAGAGGGAAGAAAACCGGATATAGTTTATAGTTTCAAAGGCTTGAGAGCTACTATCAGCTAGATGGGGTGGGCCATATCCTTAAAGTTTGTGGGAGACGTTATCAGTACAAATACAGTTCTTTAAATCCATTGAATAACTAGTAGGAGGCTTTCCTGAGAAAATCTGGTTTTCTACAAAGACCATTCCATGTCTCGTAACACTTACAGGTGCATGTTTGAACCTGTGGTGTGTAACCACCCCAACAGCAAGATGAGAGCACGACCTCTTCCTTACACTTGAGGTCGTTGAAGCGTGGCTCGTGATCGTTCCCCTCCCCCCCCTCCACCCTCCCCCCACCCCACCCCCTTTGTGCTTGCAGTCTTTCTTCACAGTGGCAGATAACGTGTTCCACTGTACTTGATTGTCTTTCTTGTTTTACCCTGTATTTTTACGGATACTCTTTCTTTGCTTGTTGCGCTGGCTGAAGGGCGTAACAGGTTAACCGGTTGTGCGGGTCATGACTTGACTGAGT
>JADBJO010014313.1:47113-48255 GCA_016801955.1 Conus betulinus | reverse complement strand
GTTGTAGATGAATGCATCTTCAGTTCCAGACGAACACATTTCAGTCCTCAACGAACACATTTTTAGTTCCAGTCAGCACAATTCCAAGAACAATAAGCAAATTGACAGGCAGAACAAACGCCAATGCAATTCAGCAAGCAAGTCTGGTCAGCAAGGCTGGCTGCTGAACAGATGCAAAATAGAAATTAGCACTACTAAAAAAAAAAGCCTGGGTCATGAAAAAGCACGGGCGCACGTGTTAAGCAAGAAACACACACACACACACCACACACACACACACACACACACGCACGCACGCACGCACGCATGAACACACACACACACACACACACACACACACACACACACACACACACACACACACACACAAAGTGGCCACTGTTCTGAACTCCATTCTGCCAATCTGCTGAATTTACTTTGTTCGGCAAAGTATGACAATGGTTGTATTGTTGTTATTGTCGTCCTCGTTGTCGTTGTCGTCGTCCTCGTTGTTGTTGTTTCTGTTTTTTCCTGCACTGCTTCTGTGTTGAACAGCCTCAGGGTAGATTTTAAGCTCTCTCGATTTTTTTTTTTTGTGTGTGTTTTAATTGTAGGCTGGACAATGTCTTTGCAGTTTACCTATCGGTAAACAAGTTTATCATTGACGGCTTTTTGCTGGCGGTCATATTTTGTAAATATTTTGGATAACAGGAGTCGGACCACAGACAGTACGCCCTACGGAAAGACGGTTCACTCCGCGGGAAAGTGAAGCCAGGTGGCTGGCGCATTCCATCCTGCCACTCCCACCCTCACCACCTATCTTTCCGCGCGTGTCCAACGTAGCGAGCAAGGCGGTGGGCACAGGCACTTGGTGCGCCCACCGAACTGTCGTCATTCTCGGAAAAAGGGGTTCAGGTTGTTTTCTTTTCCAAAAGACGAAGAGAGTTAAGTTCATTTTCTGTGTTACATTTCCTAAATTCAATTTTACGAGAGAGAGAGAGAGAGAGAGAGAGAGTCAGCTCAGCTGTGAAAACGAGGAAATTGCTCCCGTGTTGTTGTCATGCAGGATCAGAGAGAGAGAGAGAGAGAGAGAGAGAGAGAGAGAGAGAGAGAGAGAGAGCGTACATGCATGCGTGCATGTGTGTATTTATGCATGTGTGTAT
>JADBJO010014313.1:27113-42113 GCA_016801955.1 Conus betulinus | reverse complement strand
ATGTTATCGTCCTAGGCCTTTATTTTTTAGTGGTATCCAGATACTATATTTCATGCTTTTATGACCCTGGAATCCGCACAATGGCAATGTTATACCGTCACAGTCTCTTTTACTCAAGCAACAAAGACCTTATAGACTATGTGGACAACGTTGTCTTTGGAGTTGGGTTACAGAGTGGAATGCTGATTGTGGTGGTAATGGCAACAGTCATGACTGTATCAAAACTTCGGCAGGTGGTAGCATGGCGTACACAAAACAGCATCTTCAATGTCTGCCAGAGAAGTGGGGCTGACTAAAATGCTGATTGGTACTTCAGTCCTGCTCATCGTGTGCGTGTCTCCTACTGGTCTGCTGCGTATCGCCTGTCTCTTTGTGCCAGAAATGAACGCTGGTGGGGGCGGAACGAGAATTTTTATGCGCAGGTGTACGGATAGCACAAATGATTTGTTACGTCAATTCCAGCTTTAATATTTTCATCTATTACGTTATGGGCTCTAGGTATCGAGAAACTTTCTGGTCGGTGTTAAAGAAGAAAGCAAAACAAAGGAAACTTGATAAGTAGAGGAATTACGAGCGTAACATTTCTTAACCATCATTACACCCGTATGCAATAATGTGACATCATACATAAAACTGAAAATGAAGGAAACGTTTGCATATTTTCTAATATTATTTGTGTATTCTTTCGTTTTGCCGCACTGTATTTGTCTTTAATCCTGCTACAGTAACAAGTTTGATATTACCCAGAAGCATGTTCATGATGGAGATTCATGAGCTACGTTTGTAGTTAAAAAAAGAAACTGTCGGAAATTCATGTCCCCAATGGATAATGAGATGATTTGTGGAGAGAATGAGTGTGCCTGTATTATTGTATGATTGTGAAGATGGGTGCTGTAGTAAACTGCAGCACTGGTTGAATTTTTAATGAATATGGTTATGGGAATTGGGTCAGGTTTCAATAGATGTGTGTTCTAGAGTTAGGATGCTTTTTTTTTTCACTCGTTTAAGCTAGTAATTTAAAATGTTAATAACCTGGCAAAACTATGTATAAAGTCATTTGCCACTTAAGTCGTAATGAGGGTTACCAGTTTTTTTTAATTGGGTACGAAAGAAAACCTACTGAATGATTTAGCGATTTTCAGACGTTTGACACAGTCTGTTTGAATTGTATTCTTCAGAAAAAATTGGTTACAAATGAAAAATGAAGAAAAAAAATTAAAAATTAAAGTGTCAAAGTTTCACAGCATTTCCAACAAGGGATGAGTGACACTGACACAAAAGAATTGATTCTATAATCATCGCCTATTTCAGTATGTCTTCCATTCTCAAAACTATACACTCTAATTACCACAACGGACAGAAGTTTTGCATTTCAGAGCACTGAATAATAAATTATCGCGATTCAAAGAGGCCGATTTTATAACATACTTAGAGAAAAAGATTTTTTATCACCTGTGAAATTTGTCAGAGCTGGTAGACGAATTTCATTATGTTTTAAATGTAATTACGTCTTCTGATTAGGAAATGCCCTAATCCCTCCCTGATACAGGACAGACTCTAATGTAAATAAGTTACACAAATTGTTAGGTACCAATAGAAAGAAAATACTTACAAAAACCGTACCTTTTTTCATGTCATGATGAACAATTCGTAACATCTACTGAATAAAGCACGTAGCCAGAAACATCGATGGTAAGTGAACGTGGACTTCTTCCATCTGGACCGTGTACAGTGCGTAAAACTTGCGTGTGCTGGGAACTCTAAACAAGTTGCTTGCCCTCTTAATTTGTTTGTTTGTTTGTTTTTTTAAATACTCTGTGTGTGTGTGTGTGTGTGTGTGTGTGTGTGTGTGTGTGTGTGTGTGTGTGTGTGTGTGCACGCGCGCGCGCGCGAGCGGGCGCGCGCGTGTGCGTGCGTGTGTGTGTGTTTTGTGTGTGTGTGTGTGTGTGTGTGTGTGTGTGTGTGTGTGTGTGTCCACGCGCGCGCGCAGTAAACAAGAAAGGATATGTACAACACAAGCGCATGTAAAGATATCTCTTCAGATGTTTTGACGTCATTCAATATTCTTTTCAAGCTACTAACAGACAGATAGAGACGTACAGAGTCAGAGAGAGAATGAGTAAATGCCATAGTGCATTCAAAGTATACAATGATGATATAGTTAACTTTTTTTTTGCACTCAGTCACAAGTCTATTTCATTGTTATAAGAGAGAGAGAGAGAGAGAGAGAGAGAGAGAGAGAGAGAGAGAGAGAGAGAGAGAGAGAGAGAACACAAACAGGCAAAGGTTTGATAAACACACGGTACTAAAGCACTAAAACAAGGTGAATCGAAAAACCTATAAGCCCGACTTTTTTTTAAGGGTGGACATTTAACCTTCCTCTTAATCTTCCGTTTCTCTATGGTTCGGCCTGCATTTTCCTCTTTTCTTAATACTCTGTTCTCGCTTCACTGCGTCTGCCTCACCCTGCAAGTCTGAATGTTCAATCATGTATGGACAGGAAGGGCAGGGGTGCGCTGAAAATCCTACATTCAGAAAGAATATCTCGGGACCGAAGCGAATGCGAGTCATGTGACCTATCGTACGCTCCTTAAAAAGTGTTTGAAACAATTCATCCAGGCAACACGGACAAACGAATCACAAGACAAAACACGACACGTTTCCACCTCTTGGGTCTTTTTCAGGCAAGATCAGCAACACTCGGGACAACGAAGAGGAAAACAGGGGCAATCACTTATCGGTCCAATTCGGCGCAAGATGGGCATTGAATCATGCATGGCACTCGCGCTGAATTGTATTCCTGGCAGGCCTCTGTGTTGAACCCACACAGCTGAGTCACAGTGCGTGGTTTTCTCTGGAATACTTTCTCTCCAAACTCAAGAAAAAGACATCCATGGACGTCAGGTCTGGAGAACGAGGAGGCCAGTCAGTGTTAGCACACTGCCCAGTCCATCTCCGGGGAACACATAGCATCGAGGACTGTGGGCACAAGAATTGCATTCTGAGGCACTACCCCATCCTGCTGGAAGTACATCTTACCAGAGAGAAGCGCACGCGCGCGCGCGCGCACACACACACACACACACACACACACACACATGCACTCGCGCACAGCATACACTGACGCACACACACAGGCCCATGCCCACACACACACACACACACACACACACACACACACACACACACACACACACACACACACACACGTACGTTTACTCTCATCACACACTCACACATATATATAATGATAATAATGGCACAGCCAGTGTTATGTTGGTATTTGAGGTTTGACCAGCGCATTGAGCTAATGCATAGGTCAGACCTCTACTAAGTTGTAGCCACGAGATCTTAAATTCCTAAAATCTCTAATCATAGTCAACAATTTGTTTGCCCAACAGCTTTAAATCATGTGCAATGTGGTCTCGAAACTTGGCGTATGTTGTGCAGTGTATATGGACTAGTCCGCACGCAGTGACACCTCCACGATGAAACTGAAACTCACATTGTGGGCACAACATTCTTGCACAACATGTCATGATTGTTGTCACCACTGACTGTGTTTCAGAAATGACATGCCCAGGACTCCTGCGCACGACAGACCACTCACACAGTGACACACAATATAAAGCCTATTTTAGAAAACAGGATTGTCAATCTACATTTGCACCACCCTGTATAACTCACTCAGTTATCCCAACATTACGAACACACACACCCAAAACTTTTTTTTTAGTTTATTTGTGCTGCAAGATATCTGAAACGACCCTTCAGATTTTTTGCACCTAATTGGACAGACTATTGATGTCTGTACGTGCTGGCTTTTGTTGACTGAAAGAAATGCAAGACCAGACGTTGTGACTGCACGTAATAAATGTGAAGTGACAATGCGAAGTCAAAATGCACAGTGTCTTAACGATTTATTGAATTCACGCTTTGTGTCCTCATATGCCGTGAATACTTGCTGACGCGGTGCTCTCTCTCTCTCTCTCTCTCTCTCTCTCTCTCTCTCTCTCTCTCCTCTCTCTCTCTCTCTCTCTCTCTCTCTCAGTCAGTCACTTAGTCTGTCCATCTGTCTGTCTGCTGCTCTCTCTCTCTGTCTCTCTCTCTCTCTCTCCTCTCTCTCTCTCTCTCTCTCTCTCTCTCTCTCTCTCTCTCTCTCTCTCTCTCATTTTACCACTATCATTTCATCCTTTTCTCTTTTGTCCTTGCTTTCCCCTCTTTCCTTACCTCATTCCTCCATCCCTCCCTCCTCCTCTCTCGCCCCTCTCTCTCTCTCTCTCTCTCCTCTCTCTCTCTCTGTATTGTTTCTTCGCGTTCTTTCTCTCCTCTAGCTGTCTGGTGGAATTCCTGGTTGACAGGCGAGGGCGGCAGCTGCAGCTGCCGGTTGTCTGCCCTGAATACCTGACATTCCTCCTGGGCGCTGCACGTGACACCCCGCCACAGTACAGGAGAGGAGAGGAACAGGCTCGCTGCTTTGTCTGCTACAGCGATAGCAGTTTGACTGCCGTGTCTATAGTGACAGCTGACAGTACACTGCCTCGTCTATAGTGACAGCTGACAGTACACTGCCTCGTCTATAGTGACAGCTGACAATACACTGCCTCGTCTATAGTCAATGATAACAGTTCACCGCCTTGTCTACAGTCATTGCTGACACTTCAGTGGGTTTTTTTTTTTTTTTTTTTTCTACAGTGACAGCCAGCAGTTCACTGCTTTGTGTACAGTCCCACCTAATATCTCACTTGTGTTGTCTACAGTCAAAGGTGACACATAAACGTGGGCTCTGAAGTCACAGTAATAATTCACTGTGTTGTCAGAGGTCAAAGCTGACAGTTCACTGTGTTGTCAGAGGTCAAAGTTGACAGTTCACTGTGTTGTTGTCAGAGGTCAAAGCTGACAGTTCACTGTGTTTTGTCAGAGGTCAAAGCTGACAGTTCACTGTGTGTCAAAGCTGACAGTTCACTGGTGTCAGATGTCAAAGCTGACAGTTCACTGTGTTGTTGGAGGTCAAAGCTGACAGTTCATGTGTTGTTGGAGGTCAAAGCTGACAGTTTACTGTGTGTTGTCTATAGTAAAAGCTGACAGTTCACTGTGTTGTCTATAGTAAAAGCTGACAGTTTACTGTGTTGTCTAAAGTCGAAGCTGACAGTTTAATGTGTTATCTACAGTCAAATCTGACAGTACATTTGTGTTGTCTAAAGTCAAAGCTGACAGTTCACTACGTTGCCTATAGTGAAAGCTGTCAGTTCACTGTGTTGTCTATAGTCACAGTTCTCAGTGCGGTCTACAGTCAAAGTGGAGAGTTCATTGTGTCGTCGACAGTCAACTCTTGACAGTTCACTGTGTTCCCTAAGTCAAACCTGACAGTTCATCGTGTCGTCTAAAGAATTAAGTACGACCTTTACAATTACGCAGTCAATAATTCCATAGCACCTAATTATTAACCGTGTTGTGGACAGACATCAGTTTCTGTGGTGAGGAGTTTTGTGTGTTTTAAATGCGTTTGTCGAAGTTCTTATCAATACATTATTTCCATTTGTTGTTGTTGTTGTTGTTGTTTTGTTTTTTTTATAAACGCGCTTTTTGTTCGAATTTCAACCTTGCCATATAAATCTGCATGAGGGTCTATTTATTGTGGTCAAGAACTGCCTAGGTGAACCAAGCAACTGCATGACAAAAAACAAACTGACTCAGCATAGCAGATTTTATTCTTGGTATATTCTCATACATTCCTAGATCTCTCTTGCCCTATGTGTCGGTCCTTTTGAGCAGTTTTCTTCGATATTCATTGTAGCTTAATTGCTTTCAAAGTATACATAGATGCTTTTGCCTGTGCCTGCAATCCTAGTTTCTCTTTTTTCTTTCTTTTTTTTTTTTTTTTTGTATCAAATTCAGAGGAGCGAAAACAGATAAATCATTTATTATGTCACATGCTTTTATCATGTCATCCCTGCTGTTTACAATGTTGTGTTGTCTGCTGACTGCTGTATTGTAAGCTTTACCAACCCATCATTAGAAGTTAAAAAGTATCATTCACGATGTCTTACTGTTTTGAACCTCTAATTCAAGTAATTAAAAAGCTAGAATAAATGTCGGAAGTGCAAATGGGTGGAGGATTGTAGACCTGTTCCGGGAAAAAAAAAAAAAAGTGGGAAAAAATGCCTGTCTCTCCATTGCAAACAGAGTTACCTTTTCACAGTTTAAGGGTCAAACAAACAGATCTAGAGTCAGATATTTGATTGGCAGGGGACGGCAGGAAAACGATCAGGATACCGCCTGTCAGCATTGCAGACGTTCCGTTTCACACTGATATGTTGTCATTTTCCCTCCGTGACTGAGCTGTAGAATAAAACTGTTTTTGGGTATGTCAACTATTTTAAATGAGAGAGAGAGAGAGAGAGAGAGAGAGAGAGAGAGAGAGAGAGGAGAGAGAGAGAGAGAGTGTGTTTGTGTCAATGTGTGTCTATGTAGCCTACGTACCCCCCTCTGTGTGTGTGTGTGTGTGTGTGTGTGGTGTGTGTGTGTGTGTGTGTGTGTGTGTGTGTGTGTGTTTTTTTGGGAGGGGGGGGGGAGGGAACTGACTAACTGACTACCACCACCAAAGCATATTTTGTCCAATCCTAAACCGGCTTTGGAATGGTCTTTGGTGTTCAGTTCCTTCTGTGCTAAGGTGCAGCATCTGTCAGCCTAAAACAATCCACCGAGGCACCCCCCACCCCCACCCCTACACCAATTGCGTTCTAGATTTTTTTTTTTTTCAGCATCTCTAGTATGGTCAAAGTTTATGATCAGTTCACAGCCCCTTATTCGTGCGAATTAAGACCATTTACACCGAATATATGAAAACGGACCAGGTTCATTCCATACCAGTTTTGTACTGTGTTCAGGGTTGTGAATGTTAATCATCCAGAATCTGTGTCTTCCCTTCTTTGTCTGCGTAAACCATGATGCTAGTGAAGGCTGGTAAAAGGGTGGTGGTGGTGGTGGTGGTGGTGGTGGTAGTGGTGATGGTTAGAGTCAGTGAGTACTATGCTAGGTGGTGGTTGTGGTTGTTGTGGTGGTGGTGATGTCGGTGACATTGGCAGGGGTGTGGAGGTTGATGAGTGCTATGGGTGGTGGTGTAGTGGTGGTGGTGGTGATGTGATTGGCAGGGTGACATTGGTACAGGGTGTGGAGGTAGTGGTGGTGAGTGGTACTATGTTGGGGGGTGGTGGAGGTGGTAGTACTATGTTTGGTGGTGGTGGAGGTAGGTGTGAGGTGGTGGTGATGGTGACATTGGCAGGGGTGTGCAGGTCGGTGAGTACTATGTTTGGTGGTGGTGGAGTGGTGGTGGTGGTGGTGGTGGTCGATGACACTGGCAGGGGGTGGAGGTCGATGAGTGCTATGGTGTGGTGTTTGGCAGGTGTGATGGTGTGGAGGGGTGTGGAGGGCAGTGAGTACTATGCAGGTGGTGTGGTGGTGATGGTGGTGGTGGTGTGTGGTGGTGGTGGTGGTGGTGACCTTGTCGTGTGACATTGGCAGGGTGGTGGGAGGTCGATAAGTGCTATGTTACTATGGGTGGTGTGTTAGTGGTGGTGGTGGTGATGGTGACATTGACTTGGAGGTGTGGAGGGCGGTAAGTATTATGGTGGGTGGTGATGGTGGTGGTGGTGGTGTGGTGGTGGTGACCTTGGCAGGGTGGTGGAGGTTGGTGACCTTGGCAGGTGGGGTGTGGAGGTTTGGTACCTTGTACGGGGTGTGGAGGTTGGTGGTGGTGGTGGTGTGGTGGTGGTGGTGGTGGTGATGGTGACCTTGGCAGGGGTGTGGAGGTTGGTAAGTACTATGCCAGGTGGTGGTGGTGGTGGTGGGGTGATGATAACACTCCTAGAGGAATCATTCTTCCAGAAAACGAGTGGTGGGTGTGATAACACTCCTATTGACCGTGACCTTCAATCACATTGACCCTAAATCACCGTGACCCTAAATCACCGTGACCCTGAATCACCGTGAACCCTGACCCTGATGACCTTGACCCTCAACGGTTGTCACCCTGAATGACCTTGACCCTGAATGATCGTGTCCCTGAATGACCCTAAAGTCCCCAGCTCTCTAGTTCCAAAATATGGGAACAGCCTCCCCCAAACTCCTCTGATGTCCCTTTGCTTCCCTCCATGATTTTTCAAAACTAAAAACAAGTGTCCCACATGCCCCAACAGTGCAGTGGAAGACCAAGGTGAGGTTTCCTCTATCCATGCCTTCTTTTAACAACATTTTTTTTTTTTTTTCATGTTGTTAAAATCACGAAGCAGTTCAACAAACAGGGCGACGTTGTCTGTTTCACACGAGAGAAAGGCCCACGCAAGATGCATGTGCTTGGTCCGTTTCCTCGTGTGCAGACAGACCCACACTCTTTCTACCCACCTCTCTCCTCTACCCAACCTCCAATGCTCATACACACGCGTGCACACACACACACACACACACACACACACACCACACACACACACACACACACAGAGCAATTGTTCGACAAGGAAACTTCACACACACACACACACACACACACACACACACACACACACACACACACACACACACACACACACACACACATGATCTTCCAAAACATGTAACTAAAAATGCTACAGTTGTACAATATGCCGATGATCTGTGTATGTGGATGAATACTAGTGTGAGAAAAAACACTCCCAAAAGGGTAATAAATTACAACAGAAAACTTTATCAGGCAGAGCTTGATAACCTTAGCAAATACATGTTTATAAATGGTCTAAAGCTTTCACATGAAAAAAACTCATATGGTTTTATTTAACAATGGGGATGATCCCTTTGGTTCATCATCTTTTAAGCTGGATGGGATAACACTTGCGTGCGTACACTTACTTAAATTCTTAGATGTCCACTTCACATCGAAACTCACATGGAATATCCATATTGACTACCTTTTAAACAAGGCAAGAAAAAACTTTAAATTTTCTGAAAATTTTGAGCAAGCAAAGCTGGTGCCAAGATGGGAAAAACATTAAAACTCTTGGCTTTGGCATTAATTCGTTCTAAATTATCATACGCCCAAGAGGCTTTCTTTAGCGCACCTAAGTATTTGTTACAAAAACTACAAAGTGCAGATATCAAAGCCTTCAAATTATGCCTAGGTGTTCCGGTATATGCCTCCACTTTGGGGACATACAGAGAAATAGACGTTTTTTACCGTTAAATGAATATAGGAATCTATCATTTGCAAAATATTTCATGAAATGTTGAACCATGGAAAGTGTGAATGAAACGGAAATATCTATAAACCCAGAGAGTAATTATCCAAAAAGAGCAAAAAATATTGCCTCTCTGTGCACTATCAGTTCATACACTGCTGATTTGTTTAAGAAAAGTAATATAGATGTTACGTCTTTGTCAAAAACGTCTCTTATAGATCCCATTCCGACTTTGGGAAAGAAAGAGGGCGAAGTTTGATCTTGAATACACTTATACAAAAAAAGCAAATCAGCCTTACATCTTGTCTTATTTAACGAAGATGCAAATGCAAGATAGATATTCTAACCATCTTAAGGTGTACACAGATGGATCGTTGACGAGTAGCAAAGAGGCCAGATCAGCATTTTGTTATTCCATCGCTGAAAGTACAAAAAGCATATTTCATTGGAAAATATCGCTCCATATTCGTAGCTGAAATGATAGCGATACTTATGGCGTCGACATTTCTAACTGATTTACCGCAGTCAATTTTTCAAGTGTTGTTTTGTGTAGATTCGCTGTCAGTGTTACAATCGATCAAGTTTTTAAAATCAAATTCGAATAAACTTTATTTTGAAGGAAGTTCAACATTTAATCCACGTCTTGATATGTAAAGGAACAGATATAACTTTCTTCTGGGTTCCTTCACACTGTGGAATTTCGGGCAATGAACTTGCTGACAGATGTGCGAAAAAAGGCGCTGAAAATGGAACGAGGGTACAAACTATTTCCATACTGTTCACTTTGAAAGAGAGTCAACAAATTTTAAAACAAACAGCTTGGGAATATTTCAGAAATGGGCAACAAGGCTCTTACTCATGTTCAGACACAAGAAAAAACCCCTTTTTTAGTATTGATCATTTCAAAAGCATCCAAAATCTGCACATTTATGATATGCATCAATACAGAAACTTTGTTTCAGTATTTCATCGATTGAAACTGGATGCTTTTAGAACTAAATATAGCTCTGCAGCAAAATACATATGCGGGAAACAAAACTGACAAGAGATCATGTTTTTCTTCGAATGTGTGCCTCTCAAGGCATTTCTGCCACATTATCAGGCATGTCTGTGACAGATAATTTTTCTGATATTGATTTTGCTTTGAAAGTTACTTTCTGCTTGATTTGTAGTCCAGTCAGGTATTTGCTTTAATCTGATATTGTTAGTGAGTGTAGGTTTGTTTGTTTATTCGTTTGTCTGATTGTTTCCTGATGTTAGGTACACCATCCTCCGCTCACTTCCCAGCCCCCCCCCCCCCCCCCCCCCACACACCCCCCACCCAACACACACACACTTTTATGCAACATGAACAAACTCTATCTATCTGTCCCCACTATTTGTGTGTCTATTTTCTCCTTTCTTGTCTAATATCACTAGTTTGTGAAAACTACTAATTACTACTACTGCAACTACTACACTACTACTACTACTACACTACTACTACTACACACTACACACTACTACACACACACACACACATCATCAACAATTGTTCGACAAGGAACCTTCCACAGTCTTTTAATATACCAGTGTTGTTGTGTTTCCAGTGAATATACAATATTTCGACTGCACAGAAGCGAAAGCAAACCATTTGAGAACACTCTGAGATGATTGATGTTCTGTTGTCAGATTACCGAGATTTCTTACCTTTTTCTTGCATCCCTCGCCCTTCCCCCGTCTTTCTGAATGCCTTTCATCTGTCACCTATCACCTATCACCTATCCAGGAGCCTTGGGACGTTGGGGACGCCACAGAAGACTTCAGAACCAGCTCCCTCCACTCCTCCCGGTTCTCAGACACTCCTAGGCAGTTGCTAAGTGTAAGACCAGTCCATTCGCTGATGTTGTCCTCCCATCTCTATCTCTGTCTTTCTCTCCTTCTGCCTCTGCAGACCCTAATGGGATTGTTGGAGAGATCTTCAAAAACTCTGTTACAGTGATTGTTCCGTTTTTGATTATTCTGTTCAATAAACTGTTTTCTACTGGAGATTGTCCTTCACAGTTGTCAGAAGCTAGCATCCAACCTTTGCGTAAAAAAGGGTGATTGGAATGTACTTGATATTTGCTGAGGAATATCATTATTGAATGTGTGCAGTAAATTTATACAGCCACATACGACTGAATACATTGATCGAAAAGAATGATGCCATCAGTGAAAGTCAGGCAGGATTTAGGAAAAAAACACAGTACCATTGATCATGTTTTTTTTTGTACTGTTTGCCATGGTTCAAAAGCAGTTACTGTACACACACACACACAAAGTATGTTGCATTTATAGATTTCAGAAAAGCTTTTGACTCCATTGCTCGAGCAAATTTGTGGCATGTTTCAAAGAAAAGAGGAATTAGTGGGGAAATTATGGAGCTATTACTAGTATACATAATACTGTGAAGGCAAGAGTCAGAGTTGGAAACGATTTAAATAATGCGTTTTTATGCGCCCTTTGGTTTAAAACAGGGGGACGTGTGCAGTCCCGTTTTATTCTCTCCCTTTATCAATGAGCTGGCTGAAGAAGTTATTAAAAAAAGGAAAACATGGAATTCAACTTCCCCAGTTTTCTAGAAATCTTAATTCTTATGTTTGATGATGACGTTATCCTGCTCTCCAATTCAGTCACCGGTTTCAAAAATCAGTTGAACGTCTTACATAACACAGCTGACAGACTTGGTTTGATAGTTAATTTAGATAAATCAAACATTGTCGTGTTTAGAAATGGTGGGCATATCTCTCAACACGAGCAATGGTTCTTTGAACAAACGTGTATAGATATTTGGCAATTATCATGTCCACAAGACTTTCCTTTTCTCATTGTTTGTATGATCTGTCTAGCAGAGCAAAGACTGGCGTGATTGATATATTTTAAACTCTTGTGATCTATAGGAGAAAACTCGCCAGCTGTATTCTTTAAACTCTTTGACACGCAAATCCAGCCAGTACTTAGTTACGGTGCAGAGATATGGGGTATGATTGGAAATGTTGACATTTTGGAAAAAAAATGACTTTTATGCTTTGAAAAGGTTTCTTAATGTAAGTGTAAGAACTCCTAATGCAAAGGTCTATGGAGAATTGGGAAGATTCCAGTTGTGTGTTAACTTGCATATAAAAGGGTATCAAATACCGGTTGAGAATGTTTTTTTAAAAATGCAAACCTCGTCGACTTATGTATAAAGCTTATGAAATGATGCTGTTTTTCCACCATAGAGACAAGAACAGATGGGCATCTATCGTTTGTTTCTTTCTTTACAAATATGAATTCGAAGAAGTGTGGGAGAATCAAGGGGTTGGTAATGTAAAAGAGTTCTTGAAGGTATTGAAAGAGAGACTGATCCAAGAGTACAAAGTGCAGTGGCATACCGAAATAACACAGAGTGATCGTGTCCACGTTTACAGGACATAAATTAAGAGTGATTTGATTTTGGCCCCATACCTACAGTCAGTCAGTCATTTGCAGCAAGAACTGGTCTAATCAGATTAAGATTAGGTGTGTCGCAACTAAATGTCCATAGAATGCTTTTCCGGAGAAATGTGACTGAAAATGAGTTGCTGTGTCCATGTTGTGGACTTCAAACAGAGACAGAGACCCACTTTGTTATACAATGCCCGTTGTATCAAGAGTTAAGAGAACAATACATAACAGCCAAGTATTACAGCAGTCCTTCCCAATTTAGGTTAACGATGCTCTTTGCATCTGAATGCAAATCAATGATCGTTCGCCTTGCTCTGTACATTGAAAACGCTTTTAGAATACGCCACAACCTCATGAGTCATGAGTGATTTGCTTTAGATCGGCAACCGAGTGCGCGCGCGCGCGCGCGCGCGCGTGTGTGTGTGCGAGCGTGCGTGCGTGGTGTGTGTGTGTGTGTGTGTGTGTGTGTGTGTGTGTGTGTGTGCGCGCGCGCGCGCGCGCGCACGTGCGTGCGTGCGTGCATGCGAGCGTGCGCGCAAGTGTGTATGTTGTGTGTCTGTGTCTGTGAATGTGTATGCTCACTGAATTGACATGTTCTAAGATGCCCATCAATGCTACCCGTGTTTGCTATTGTAAAAATCCACCATCACATGGGCCCATGGCCTATTCATTAAACCATTCAAGTTCAGAGTTCAGAGTTCTCCTTCTGCCTCCTCACACTGTTCCTTGTTGAGTGGTTTTGCCAAGTCTTGTGATCTTGATGCAGGACATTACCATCTTATTTTTCTTTCTTTTTTTTTTTTACTGTGGACAACAGGTCTTCATACGGTCTAGTGGCTTGCCTTACTCTGGCCTGGACTGCCAGGTTGGTAATGTGGTCTTTGTATAATATGCCAAGGATCACTGAGATGCTTGATAGGTCTGCCTCTCCTAATCTCCTCGACGTGGTCGTAGTCCTTCGGAGATGTCGACTTGTTTGTGAATGGTGGTTGGTTGTATCGGGTAGTCTTTCTGGCTGAGTCAAATGAGGGGCTTGTACCATGTCACCCCCCCTGTGGGACTTGCACTAGTCCTGTCACGATCGGAAATCGACCCGGCCCAGTCATCGCCAACACTGTTACCGGTCCTGTTACGGACGGGATTCTGTCCTCAGCAGCCATTGTTCTTCCTTATGGACCACAGGAGTCTTCTTACACAGAGGCTCACCTGCTTTGTGGCCATCTTTGTAGCACTGGCGACAACTGACAGGTCAGTCACAGCCTGACGATTGGTGCCCCATACCTGCTGCACTGTGAGTCTGTTTCTCTCTTAGCAGACCTCTGCTCTTTAGGGTGCAGACAGTCTCTGAATGGCCTTAATAAAGACAGCCTGTTGACGGCCTTAATTCTAAGAGCGTTGACAAGGGCACAGGTGGATATCAATACACAGGATCGCCTATCTATATTCCTAGTTGCAAAGTGAAACGACTGCAGGCGGAAATCTAAACAAATCTTAAATAAATGTCAGCGAACCGCCCAGAGAAACGTGTACAAACGAGTCACAAGACAAACCACAACGCGTTTCGACCTCTTAGGTCTTCTTCAGGTGCAACAAAAATGAAACAAATAACGAAATGCACTTAGCTTTGATTGTGAGTGAGTGCGTGCGTGCGTGCGTGCGTGCGTGTGTGTGACAGAAGCGATCAAAGCTAAGTGCATTTTCGTTATTTGTTTCATTTTTGTTGCACCTGAAGAAGATCTAAGAGGTCGAAACGCGTTGTGGTTTGTCTTGTGACTCGTTTGTCCACGTTTCTCTGGGCGGTTCGCTGACATTTATTTAAGATTTATCTATATTCCATTTTGTTGCTTTTTCCGCTTTACGCCCCTGTCTCTCGCTGCAACGAGTTTTTACAACCCGCACGCTGATTTTTTACTCTTTGGACGACACGTGAAAGAATGGTCATTGGAGAAAGAGAAAGGGCCGTTACTTATGGCGAGTTTTGTTGCTGGTAAGATTCTTATTCTCGTACTCAACATTTTTTTTCTTATTCGAATCGTTACTGAACAAACAGAAGGTAGCATAACGGAAACACCATCAATTATAAGCAACACCAGTCATATGTGTCACCATTCAGAACTGCACATGACAATGAGCCTGTGAACGTGAAACAGCACAACTGGTCAAAAATGGAAAGTACTTCATCACGCGATTACTACTGAGCTTCCACCAACGATGTCTCTCAGGACGAAAATACGAACACATTTCCACTTCTAGACGTGCACATTTTCAGTTCCAGATGTACACATCTTCGGTTCCAGATGAACACGTTTTCAGTTCCAGACGAACACACTTTCAGTTCTAGGAG
>JADBJO010014313.1:10000-20000 GCA_016801955.1 Conus betulinus | reverse complement strand
CAAGCACCAGGAGTTCTGTCCAGTATGTCTCAAGCACCAGGAGTTCTGTCCAGTATGGCTCAAGCGCCCAGGGGTTCTGTCCAGTATGGCTCAAGCACGAGCAGTTCTGTCTAGTATGGCTCAAGCAGCAGCAGTTCTGTCTAGTGTGACTCAAGCACGAGCAGCTTTGTCTAGTGTGACTCAAGCACCAGGATTTCTGTCCAGTATGGCTCAAGCATGAGCAGTTCTGTCTAGTATGGCTCAAGCAGCAGCAGTTCTGTCCAGTATGGCTCAAGCACGAGCAGTTCTGTCTAGTATGGCTCAAGCAGCAGCAGTTCTGTCACAATTTCATGATCATCTGAAACCACATCTCTCAGTGCCAGACTGAGAATGATGCACACACTAGTGATATTTATCCTGTTCTATGCTTTTGAAACAGGGACCCTGATAATAGATCTACAAAGAAGAATCTAGGCGAGATGCTATCTCAAAATCCTATTTCATTTTCTACAAAGACCATGTCACACCATTGACAAAACAACATACAAGCAACAAGCGAGCAAGCAAACAAACAATGACAAAGACCCACCCACCCACCCACCCACCAACCACCAACCAACCACCAAGCAAGCAAGCAAACAAACAAACAATGACCCCCACCCACCCACCCCTACCTCACCAACCAACAACCCAACCAAAAGAACAAAACCCTTTGTCCTATATATAAAAAGTATTGGCAGTTTGTGTCCGAAACATTCTTTGCTAGTTCACTATGAGAGAGAGAGAGAGAGAGAGAGAGAGAGAGAGAGAGAGAGAGAGAGAGAGAGAGAGAGAGAAAGAGAGAGAGAGAGAGAGAGAGAAGAGAGAGAGAGAGAGAAAGAGAGAGAACATCCAGCTCTGTGTAAAACGAGCATCATCAGTAGAAATTCCTACAAATTAAAACCAGTCTTATTATACAATGTGAAAATGAAAGCTGGATGTAGTGTAGACAAAAACTTTCCTTTTCGGTGATTCACAAGGGCCTATTGAGTCACAAGCATTTTATATGGGACTGGAAACATTGACAAATTTAGAGCCGGATGGCCGGTTTTCAAGACACTCCCCCCCCCCCTCTCCCTCCCCTTCCATATCCACCCATGCACGAGCGCCTCGCCCCCTCCCCCTCTTGCATGCTTTTTCCCACCCCTGGCTGACTTTTGTGGCATTTTTGGCACTCTGTCACTTGTAGCTCCCCTGGGGGTTGCCCTCCCCCCCCCCCCCCCCCCCCCCCCCCCCCCCCGACCTTCCTCTCAGTATAACAGCCTTGACGTTGACTGAATGTCAACTGACATGTAATGGCTGCCCAGTACCAGTCCAATATACAATCAGCAAATAATTTCGCTTTTTTTTTTTAAAAACAATCTGTCCAATAAGCCAGTGGAGTTAAAAGTTATTTATTTGAAAATATTAGGGAAATTGAAGCATCGGATAATGCATGAGTAAATTTAACTTTCTCAGTTGATGTTCATTTACAAGTTTGATGACTAAAACAGTTCCACGTGCACTGTTTAATTAATCTTTAAAAAGAATTTATTTACTGTAGCAAACAAACGAAACTTCATTTTCTGTTCAGCCTAAGGGAAACACAAATTCTAGCGTCTGAGGCGAAAGAGGAAATCTACAAATGAGCAAACCGAAGATAGTAACAGATTCGTCAGTTCCTGGGAGAATATTTTTTAAATGAAAATTCATTGGTTATTATATGCATCAGAGAGAGAGAGAGAGAGAGAGAGAGAGAGAGAGAGAGAGAGAGAGAGAGAGACGAACGCAGGTTCATTCCTTGCTGAGGAGAAACCGCTTCATGGTTTACATTTCCAACCTACATACAGCATCCTAAAGAGTAAGAAGGGGGGATGGAGGGTGGGGGTGGGTGGGTGGTCAAAGGGTATTTCCAGAGAATCCAAGAGACAAGACAGAAGAAGAAAGATATCACCCACAAACCTCCGAGCAAAAGGCGTCAGGTCGCACTTCAAGCCCTGATGACAATATACAAATGAACCATCGAGCTCAAGTGTCATAGCCATGGACGTGAACAATCCAATCACCGCTTCAAAGCTTCAAAATCCACGAGAGGGGCATGAAAAGCTTACCATCCCAATATGACACAATTTTGGGTAGGCAAAGTTAGTCGATAATATTTGTCGAAAAGCATGATTGTTAAACCAACTAATAGTAGTCCTGGAGCTTTAAACACACTGAATTTGAGCTCGTTGAAATCACTCTTCAGTCCTCTTTCCTTTGTTTTTTCTTGTTTCCTTTTTTTCTTTTTCTTCTATTATGTCCCTTGTCTTAAAACGAAATCAAGTTTCGTATACTCTCACACTACACATTTCAACATGCTGCCATGGAAAAAAGGCATGTACACTGGTTACACACATTGCCGGTGGGTCTCGTCACGCGCAGACCGAGCACGAAGGACGAACGTTTGGTGATGAATGGGAGGCCATGTCATCTGCATACACACCTGGATTAAGGCCCTTCTTTTGTTCCTCGACGCAAGGTGCGCTGCAATTAATGTATGCAAAACCGGGTGAATAGACACGTCACTCTAGACGTCAAGACGTCGTCGTTTTTTTCGGACCGCGAGTTTGCCGGGGGGTGGGGGTGGGGGGGGGGGCAGGGGGGGGGGGGGGGGGGGGGGGGGGAGCAGAGAGAGAGAGAGAGAGAGAGAGAGAGAGAGAGAGAGAGAGAGAGAGAGAGAGAGAGAGAGAGAGAGAGAGAGAGGCGTTTGAAATAATTATTGAATTAATTTTGGGGGAAAACTTTCTTGTTTATTTGTTTATATTCCTCATTTGTTTTTTTTTGACGTAATAAAGGTATTTCTTACTGCGCAATAATCTTTGTGCTCTGTCTTTCTTGCGGTGCTTTCCAGTATAGTTTGCCTGCAGACAGTGTGAGCTTTTGGGAAGGGTAGATCCACCGGTGAAGACCAATGGATCTTTCTACCAATCGTATGGAAGTTAACAGATATCGGTGAATCACGTGACCACACACACACGCACGCACACACACACACACACACACACACACAGCTGAGAGAGAGAGAGAGAGAGAGAGAGAGAGAGAGAGAGAGAGAGAGAGAGAGAGACGGACGCGGATATTTATTTCTTATAGGTCATAGCTCCTAATGATTTGGGTGTTGTGAACAAAACATTTCGGAGAATTGAGAAAAATCAGATATCCAAAGATCTGCGACAATAAATCTACAAGAGATGAGAGAGAGAGAGAGAGAGAGAGAGAGAGAGAGGAGAGAAGAGGAGGAGAGTGAGAGAGAGAGAGAGGAGACGAGAGAGGATCTAGAGGTCATAGCTCCTATGAGAGTTTGTGTGAACAAGAGAGAGAGAGAAAGAGGGGTCCTCAGATTTGCGACAAGAAGGAGAGAGAGAGAGAGAGAGAGAGGGGAGAGACGAGAGAGAGAGAGGAGAGAGAGAGAGAGAGAGAGAGAGAGAGAGAAGAACGATTTAAGAGTTAAGCTTACACAAAGTTTAAACAACCCTGTTTCCTTTTCAGCTTCTTTCCGTTTTAAATCCACTTCATCTTCGCTGTAAACGCCAAAAACGTGGTCGTTAAAGGCTAGAAGTAAGAACAGGACATCGCTTCTGATTTGGTGGAACCATTATTCCCTCCCCCACCCCCCACCATTCCCCCTTCCCCAACCTTACACCAAAAATAGTAGCTTCTTCACATCGATAGAAAGAACACGTGGGAAATTGTACTTTCGGTATGTAAGCGAGCTTATGGGAGTGCAACAGTGACGACAAATGACCGTTATTTATGAAATAGTCTAGTCATCATAAACTTCCTGTGAGGTCGTAGCTATGAGGAACGCATATCGCATATATCACGAGAAAAATGTGTAGAACGCTATCTTCTTGCATGTTTCTGTGTTTGTGTTTACATTCTTCTCCCTTATTTATTTACTCCAGCGTGGTTCGCAAACCGACTCATTGCGGGTAAAAAAAAAAAGAAGAAGAAGAAAAAGAAGAAAATAATGACGAGATTCCTTGTTAATTTAGATGCAACAAAGAGACCACACTTGCACGAGATTCCACGTGATTTACAGAAAACGTGTGCAGCTGACATGCCTAAGCTCCGCCTTGACAAACTGAGGATAAATCAGTCACTGCGTAGGGAAGGATTGATTTAATTCTGTCCCAGGGAATGGAAACATTGAGTTAATCGTGTCCCGTGGTGGGTTACAGTATAGGCGCACTGATGACAATAATGTCAGCGTGGAGCAGTACTTACCATAACTATGTAGGTGTAGAACACTACACGTACTGATTATCCTAGTTCACAGCAGAACTTACGATTAGTACGTAACTGTAGTGCAATATGTCAGAGAGTAATGCAGCACTGATAATAATAGCGTCCATGTACAGTAGTACTGATAATAATCGTCTCCGTGTACAACAGTACTAATAGTTAATCCTGTCCGTGTATGATATTGCTGATAATAATTATGTCTATGTATAGCAGTACTAATAATAATTATGTCACAGTGTATAGCAGGACTAATTGTCATTATGTCCTAGTGCAGAGCACAGCTGATAATGATTATGTCACAGCGTAGAGCAATACTGATGATAATCATACCACAGTGCAGAGCGGCGCTGATAATAATTATGCCACAATGTAGAGATGTACCGATAAAAATTACATCACAGCGTGCAGCAGTGCTGATTATATTCGTATCAGTATAGAGCAGCACTGATGATATTTGTGTCACGGTATACAGTAGTGCAGACAATGATCATGTCACAGTGTAGAAAAGTACTGATAATAGTTATGTGACAGTGTGTAGAGCACTAGCGATAGTAATTGTGCCACAGTGTAGAGCACTAGCGATAGTAATTGTGTCACAGTGTAGAGAGCTAGTGATAGTAATTGTGCCACAGTGTAGAGCGCTATTGATAGTAACTGTGCCACAGTGTAGAGCACGATTGATAGTAACTGTGCCACAGTGCAGAGCGCTATTGATAGTAATTGTGTCACAGTGTAGAGCGCTATTGATAGTAATTGTGTCACAGTGTAGAGCGCTGTTGATAGTAATTGTGTCACAGTGTAGAGCGCTATTGATAGTAATTGTGCCTCAGTGTAGAGCGCTATTGATAGTAATTGTGCCACAGTGTAGAGCGCTGTTGATAATAATTGTGTCACAGTGTAGAGCACTGTTGATAGTAATTGTGTCACAGTGTAGAGCACTGTTGATAGTAATTGTGTGACTGTGTAGAGCACTATTGATAGTAATTGTGTCACAGTGTAGAGCGCTATTGATAGTAATTGTGCCACGGTGTAGAGCGCTATTGATAGTAATTGTGTCACTGTGTAGAGCACTATTGATAGTAATTGTGTCACAGTGTAGAGCGCTATTGATAGTAATTGTGCCACAGTGCAGAGCGCTATTGATAGAATTGTGTCACAGTATAGAGCACTAGTGATGATAATTGTGTCACTGTGTAGAGCACTAGTGATAGTAATTGTGTCACAGTGTAGAGCGCTATTGATAGTAATTGTGTCACAGTGTAGAGCACTATTGATAGTAATTGTGCTACAGTGTAGAGCGCTATTGATAGTAATTATGTCACAGTGTAGAGCCCTATTGATAATAATTGTGTCACTGTGTAGAGCACTATTGATAGTAATTGTGTCACAGTGTAGAGCGCTATTGATAGTAATTGTGTCACAATGTAGAGCGCTATTGATAGTAATTGTGTCACAGTGTAGAGCGCTATTGATAGTAATTGTGTCACAGTGTAGAGCGCTGTTGATAGTAATTGTGTCACAGTGTAGAGCACTAGTGATGGTAATTGTGTCACAGTGTAGAGCACTGGTGATAGTAATTGTGCCACAGTGTAGAGCGCTATTGATAGTAATTGTGCCACAGTGTAGAGCGCTATTGATAGTAATTGTGCCACAGTGTAGAGCGCTATTGATAGTAATTGTGTCACTGTGTAGAGCGTTATTGATAGTAATTGTGTCACAATGTAGAGCACTGGTGATAGTAATTGTGTCACAGTGTAGAGCGCTATTGATAGTAATTGTATCACTGTGTAGAACGCTATTGATAGTAATTGTGTCACAGTGTAGAGCACTGGTGATAGTAATTGTGTCACAGTGTAGAGCGCTGTTGATAGTAATTGTGTCACAGTGTAGAGCACTAGTGATGGTAATTGTGTCACAGTGTAGAGCACTGGTGATAGTAATTGTGCCACAGTGTAGAGCGCTATTGATAGTAATTGTGCCACAGTGTAGAGCGCTATTGATAGTAATTGTGTCACTGTGTAGAACGCTATTGATAGTAATTGTGTCACAGTGTAGAGCACTGGTGATAGTAATTGTGTCACAGTGTAGAGCGCTATTGATAGTAATTGTGTCACTGTGTAGAACGCTATTGATAGTAATTGTGTCACAGTGTAGAGCACTGGTGATAGTAATTGTCAGTGTGTAGACGCTATTGATAGTAATTGTGTCACAGTGTAGAGCACTATTGATAGTAATTGTGTCACAGTGTAGAGCACTGGTGATAGTAATTGTGTCACAGTGTAGTAGAGCGCTATTGATAGTAATTGTGTCACAGTGTAGAGCGCTAGTGATGATAATTGTGTCACTGTGTAGAGCACTAGTGATAGTAATTGTGTCACAGTGTAGAGCACTGGTGATAGTAATTGTGTCACAGTGTAGAGCGCTGTTGATAGTAATTGTGTCACAGTGTAGAGCACTAGTGATAGTAATTGTGTCACAGTGTAGAGCACTGGTGATAGTAATTGTGTCACAGTGTAGAGCGCTATTGATAGTAATTGTGTCACAGTGTAGAGCACTATTGATAGTAATTGTGTCACAGTGTACAGCACTGGTGATAGTAATTGTGTCAGAGTGTAATAAAACGAAAACGGGGAATTTTGTAATTTTGGTCCAGTTTTTGACACGCTCAGCACTGCACTTTTCTGTCTTTGGCTATCATTTTTTTTTATATAATGTGGAGGAAAGCCTTCCAAAGCTGTTGTTCTATCCTTAACTGAAGATAGAAGTAAACTGGCTGGTTCTCAAGCAATGGAAGTTTACGTGTCCACGTAATCTAATCATTAAAGTGTTCATGATTTAAGAACACGACAGAAACTCGCGTATTAACTAGACTACAAGTTTCCAGTCTTTGCTGAGTCTGGTGACGTCCTCTTGTCTTGTAACCTTATGCCGGCCATAACTTTTCCATGTCTAGATTCAAAGTGAGGTGACCGCGGGCGAAAATTCAAACGAATTCCAAAAAGCGATTTTAAGTAACACCGCCGCTTAACATGGACATATAACAAGAGAAAACACGACGTGTTTCGACCTATTAAGTCTTTCCAGGCGAGTTAAAACAGTATTCAGGACAATGAAAATGAAAAATGAGCAGTCACTTATCTTCTCGAATTCGGCGCAAGATGGACGTTGATGGAAGGCAGGGCCCATCTCTCTCCTTCTGTCGCCTTTAACATCCCCTGAATTGAATCAAATATCCATTTACTGCGAGGTGGACAGAGAAAGTAAGTACAAGCTGAAACGCCCAGCTTGCGCCGAATTCGAGAAGATAAGTGATTGCTCGTTCGTTTTCATTGTCGGAATGTTGTTGATTTTGCCTGAAGAAGACCTAGGAGGTGAAAACGCGTTGTGTTTTGTCTTGTAATTTGTTTGTCCACGTTAACCGGCGGAGATACTTGAAATTTACTCTTAATTTGTTTTCTCTGTCTGACGAAATCTAAAACGGTTCCTCCAACGCATCCTTCCGTGAGGAAGGGGTTCGTAAGTTGTATACGAGTTGCGAGTTTCCAAGTTGTACACGGGTCATACACTCTACACTCATTCGTACCTTTTGGAAGTGTGTCGGGTATGAAAAGGTTAAAAAGGTTAAAGTCCTCACAGCAGCATTGGCCATAGGGGGGCAATGAACTGGAAGAATTTCACCGAGTCTATGGCATGGCTTGTCGGAAAGCGGAGCCCATCCCCCTCCTTTCCTCGCCTTTAACATCCCCTGAGTTAAATCAGATACCCATTTACTGCTGGGTGAAGAGAGAGGGAAAAACAAGCTGGAAAAAAATCTGACCCGTCAAGTTATTTGAACTCACGACCGTGAGTTCCACAGAGCCCCTGTTAAAATTCATCAGAGCAGAATTATCTTCCTTTAGTTCTATGTCTCTGCCCCTGCAGTTTTTCGTGGTAGATTTCTTTTCAACGATTAACCAATCGCGCTGTGTGCGTGCAACCTGAAAGCATGTTCAAGGACACACGCCTGGATGGAAGAAAGTGAGGTAGGGCCTAAACGTTTGTATGGACTCCAAGGGGTCAAGACCTGCTCCCTCGCCGTTTGTCGTCGCCCACACTTAATGACTGGTCAGGTAGAATACGTAATTGGTAAGGGCCATGAGAAAATCCCAAATACTCGCGTGTGTTTTAAGTTTAGCCTTTCTTTCGAAGTTCATCAACATTTACAAGAAATCTTACATGACTGGAATAGGTTTCCGCTGCTTGTTTTGCAGACCCATGGATCCTGTTGGCAATGCCGAGCCGTCCCTCCTGTCGCTGCTGAAGAGGGAGCGATGGAGCTGCTGCCGTTGGTGGCGAGATGCGGTGGCGCTCCCACCCCCTCCCCCCCTCCCCGACGTAGGACGTTGTCGTCACCGCTACAGACTGCTGGGGTGTAGTTCCTGGCTGTTTTCTCACTCTTGAAGGAGCCATGCTGTTGGATCAATGTGAAAAATTTGGTGCAAACAGTGACTAACACACAGTAGTGACGAACATGTGGTGTGACTGTGACGAACATGTGGTGTGACAGTGACGAACATTTGGTGTGACAGTGACGAACATGTGGTGTGAGAGTGACGAACACGTGGTGCAGCTGTGACGCACTTTTGGTGCAACAGTGATGAATATTTGATACAACAGTGACGAACATTTGATACAACTGTGACGAACAATTTGTGTGACAATGACGAACATTTGGTGCAACAGTGACAAACATTTTGTACAGCAGTGATGAACATTTCATTTAGCAGTGACGAAGATTTGGTGCAACAGTAACAAACATTTGCTGCAACAGTGACAAACATTTTACACAGCAGTGAGGAACATTTGGCGCAACAGTAACGAACATTTGGTATAACAGTGTCGAAGATTTTTTTTTCTTTACAGCAGTAAGGAACATTGAGTGTACCATGTCCTAAAGAACGTCCAAGAAATGCTGTAAAAGTGTTCATGTCTTCTCAGTGAGGTTCATAACAGGCTAGATTAGTCTGGAAGTTGGCACACCAGCGGGCTGTGCAGCTTTTCCAGCACTGTTTATAAGCCCAAGCTGGAAGAGCAAAGTGACTACTGCCGTGCTTAAGGACTAAGGAGATGATGTTGTTGTGAGATCGGTCCAACGAGGCACACATGCGAGTTTCCTTACCTACGTGTATGTCTCAGTCACAAATAATGCTGCTGCCATTCGAAGACACTTCATTGTGTCTAAACTTTATGGCTGAAGAGATGAAACGCAGACCCCCCCTCCCTCTACCCCTGCTCTCTGTGTCAGAATGGTCCTCACCACTACAGTCCTCTTTTTCACTTTGCCATTCGTCAAGCTGACAGCCTTTTTTTTTTTTTGGTGAGATCAGAAAAGCAAAACGTTCTTGTTGAAGATACACTTGTTTGTTTTCTATGATAAGCATTAATCTGCAGTTTGCTTCATGTATCTATACGTGTTTTGATTACTTCCTTTCGTACGCACGGGGTGTGTGTGTGTGTGTGTGTGTGTGTGTGTGTGTGTGTGTGGGGAGGGGGGGGGGGGACAATTTTTGTGTTCGCAAACCTCTCAATATTATGTGTTTGAAATTACCTTCATTTCCTGACGTGTACGTATCGGTACGTTTATCGGCCTGGTATGCAAGGACGTGTAATGTGTGTAAGTGTGCGTCATGGAGTGTGTCGTGGCTTTTGTTTCCAGTATCTTTTTTTTCTTTCACAC
>JADBJO010014313.1:0-5000 GCA_016801955.1 Conus betulinus | reverse complement strand
GTTTTTGTGTGTATTTTGTTAGCTTGCTCATTATCTTCTCTTTATTTTTTATTTTCATTTCTTTGTTTTCTGCATTTGTTTAATAAAATTACTGTGCATGTTTCTAGTATATATGAAACTAGTGTGTCAGAATTGTGTGAAAGGTTTTGTTATGCTATAAAAAATGTCATATAATCACTTGATACGTAACTTATTTTCTTTCTGATTATTAAAAAAAAATGTTTAAAAAAAAAAGAAACCGGGCGGCCGAAGTGGAAACCCTGCCGATTCATCTGAATGGCAAAGATAAAAACAGTTGAACGTGGTTAATTTCTGCATGTAGCACAATACAGTCTCTGGGTTAAACTTAGTGACCTACTTCATTTTCTCCTTTGATTGGGATTTCTGCATGTTGGGTGAGTGGTCATATTGGTCTGGTGAATCAAACAGACCTTGTTAGGGGCTGAGGCAGACTGGTGTCGGGTGAGTGCATCTTTTGGATCCAGACGCGTACGTTAGGATACTTTTCATTGATTACAGTTCAGCATTTAATACAATAGTACCTTCAAAGCTTTATATGATTTGAAACATCTTTTGATCCCTGAATCAGTTTGTGTCTGGATCCTTGATTCCCTCAGATGTAGACCACAGATTTCTAAAGTTGGTGATGTGTTCTCTTCCACCCTTACCCTAACATTGGTGCCCCCCAAGGATGTGTTCCGTCCCCAGTCTTGTATTCATTGTTCATCCATGATTGTAAAACTCACCATGAATGTAATACTGTGGTTAAATAAAAAATTTGCCGACAAAACGACTCTTGAAGGGCTGATCACGAATGGTAACGAGTCTAACTACAGATATGACGTTTCCGAGCTCGTTAGCTGGTGCGACCAAACAAACTTGGAGCTAAATGTATCAAAAACAAAAGATTCTAGATTTCAGAAAAACAAGACCGCTCCCTTGCCCAGTAACTATCAAAAAACAACCCATTGGAATCATTAGTGAGTTTAAATTTCTTGGACTAATGGTTTCTGATAATTTAAAATGGGAGAAAAATTCCAGGAACATCGTTAAGAAAGCCCAGCAGCGCTTGTACTTTTCTTTGGCGGTTGAAAAAATTTGGTGTCAACAAGGACATTCTGATCCAGTTCTACAGAACAATCATTGAAAGTGTATTAACTTTTGCAGTAGTTGTCTGGTTTGGTAACATGTCAAAAGAGGATGTTTCAGCCCTCAAAATGATTGTCAAAACTGCCACCAAGATCATAGGGTGTGAGTGTAACTTGCCGTCCTTGGATGAAATCTATACTAGCATTTAAAAAAGCTAAGTCGATAAGTCAAGATAGATAACATCCAGCTTTTGGATTTTTCAAGCTGCTTTCCTCACTCAGGTTGGTGGTACATAACCTTGAAAACAAGAACGAATCGCTTTGCAAATGTGACGCTCCACCACAAAATGAGTCACATTGCACCGGAGGTCGTTTTTGATTTATTTATATTCTTGTAATTCTACAATAAAAATGCTCTCCAACAAAAAAGACAGATTGTAAATCGGACTATTGTGGCAAAGTTATTGTGATTTGAAGTTTAGACCCCGTCAATACAGCGAAAAGAGAAATTGCAGCAGAAAAGTTTCAAAACATGTTCATAGCAACCAAGTACTTCTAATTAAGATATCTTGTTGAAACTTCGCACAAACATGCACATGACCATTCTGTATCATCACACAAACTTTTGGGGAAAAATATTGACATTTCTAGATTTTATTCAAAAAACAGATTTGGATAAATTGAAAAATAACACAGAGAAAGAGAATAAGCTGCTTTAAATTTATATCAGTAAATTAATTCACATAACCATACTACTTGAGGTAACCTTTTGTGTGCTTTTATTCAGTAACTGCTAGTGTAAGATCTTAAGTCAGAAAATAAAGGAAAATTAAAAAAAACCCAAAAAAAAAAATAACCTAAAAAAGATACTACACTGACCGCGGCAGTAGAACACAGCTTCCCTGACCATATGAAGTAGTTTGAACACACATGAGAACAGTAATTCCCACAGGAAGATGATGTTCTACTCACAGTACTGGACTAGTGACTAGGGCTGGGGCAGAGGCTTAGGGGCAGAGAATGTCTTGTGCGTCAGGTCTGACAAAGGGTCTGATGTGCTAGTATAGGTACTCTCTGCGGTCAGCTGACAATCCAGGGGGCTGAATTCAGGCAGGGAGACTGACCAGACGACACCTGGCAGTGTCCACACAGTATGCTAGCTGTATCTGTTCCTCCTCTGCACTCAGTGTGGTTTTCACATACACAGTTCCAGGAGCATCTGAGGAAAAACGGAAATGAAAATATTTTTTCATTCCCTTCACTGCCTTAAAATACACATCAAAAAATGCTTGCCAGTCATAGACCATGACTTTCTCTTCCCCAGCCTCTGTGCCAATGATCTGCGCCCGATTGATGCCCTTGGTGTTGCTGCTGTTGATGACATGGCACAGGCCGTTGAGGCCAGTGAACTTCACAACGTTTGAAGCGTGGCTTCAGGAGGCCGAAAACACCAGTCAGGAGCAAATTTGTGTGTGGCGGGCAGGCATGAAGTTGACGGTGATGGAGGTGTGAAGGCCCTGCATGACTCGCCAGGCCAGGTACCACAACATAGACTTGGTTTTGTTCTGGCCGCTGCAGTTGTCACAGTGTAGATCCACTCCATCTCCCCAATGCCAAAATGCTGGGAAAAAATGGTGCAGCAGAGAAAGCACCATACTGGACCCCCTTGCCGCTGGACATGCCTTCATCAATGAGGTAATTTATCTGCTGTGGAAGACCCTCACAGCAGACTCCAAAGATGCCCGCACTTTCTGGGAACAAAAATAGGATCAGGCTGGAGAGGGCTGCTGGGCAGATGGACTTGCTGGGCAAAGTCACAGCTGTAATGCATCCTGGCTGGCCAGCTGTTGGCAGGATGGGGTCCCAGCTCATGATGTTGGCAGCAGCTGTTGCAGCTTTGCTGTGGTCCACCTGCCTGTTGTAAAATGTCCACTCTGCCTCAACAACCTCTAAGTGAGCCAGCTGATCCTGAAGCCTGGCACCACTCTCTTCTTCCGGGAGACCAGTACTGCGACAGATCTTCTCATTGTTTTGTTTGCACTGCCAACACAGATCCGTCACTGGGTTTCCAACAACAATGAAGGGAAGGTGCTGCTGCCATATTTTGAAGAAAAAGAAGTCTTCCCAAGCATACGGTGACCTGAAACACACACACACACACACACACACACACACGCAGTAAAGCGGTCAGCTTGTTCTGACTAATCCTGAAACAGTGTTGAATCTGTTCTTAGCAACACTTACCAGAAAACAGGAATTAATCATTCTACTTGAAGAAAGGTAACCTGTGTCTGTATGTGTCTGAAGTCTGTTTACTTTTAGTGTTTATTGGTAAAGCATGTGTAATTGTTAGCAGTGAATTCAATCAACTTTTGTGTTAATAATGTTGCTGTAAGCTAAACATAAAAAAGTTAATGTAAGCTGTGTCAGCGTGTGTGAAGTTTGTTTTAGATTTATTAGAGAGAGTGTGTTTAACAATTAGCCGTGATTTCAATCAACTTTTGTGTTAATGATGTTACTGTAAGCTGTCTCAGTGTGTGAAGTCTGTTTTAGTGTTTATTAGTAAGTGTTGTGTAACTGTTAGCAATTACTTCAATCATAAAACGGTGTACACAAAAATTATTCTTGATTCAGATTTAAATCAATGGTTCACAAACTAAAAAGCTGCTAAACATTTGACATTTTGTCTGTTTCAAACAGTCTTTATGCAGCAGTCACAAATATTTCTGCCTAAGAAAAATATTGACAATTTAGTATAAAATACTCAGTTGAAAATAAAATGAAATTAATGAATTGTAAATCAAATGTTCATAATATTTCCATTTTAATATACCACTATAACCAAAAGGTTAAAATAAAAAGGTGAAAAAGTAAAAATAAAATCTACATTTTATTAGCTAAATATCAAATTTAATTCTAGTAGACAATGTTAATCAGTTGTGAAACAGACAGATATGCATGATGAGATTGAGTCACAAAAACTGAAAAGAGTAAGGCGAGGAGGAAAATTAAAAAAATAAAAGATTCCATTGGGAAAAATAAGAGAGACAAGAAAAAAAAAATTAAGGATTAATAAAAACTAGAAGTTCTAGTTCTGCAAATTTCTGATTCAGTGTTATTTGCTTACCAATAAATAAACTTAAAAGATTCCCTGCAGACAATCTTGAAGTCGACAGTGTATGTTGTGCGCTGATGTTCTCTGGTCTTCTGGCGACAAGGCTTGCCCACAGTGATCTCTGAGTTGTTCATGGGGGTACACGCAAGCATTCCATGCAGCACCATGTCCTTCTAAGCTGAAAAAAAGTCTTACTTTGAGTCACCTTAGAAAGAGTTAGTTATTACAAATGCCTGGTTAATTTGAACCTCACAATACACACTAAAACCAAAACATAGTAACACACAGCACACACTATTAAAATAGCCTTTTGCCCCACTCATTTACAACATGTGTGCATACAGAAAAAACACACACACACACACACAACACACACACACACACACACACACACACCAACACACTCAATGTATGCACTACACTGTACAATAATTATTATTCATTCATAGAATACAAGTGACACACACACACACACACACACACACCACACACACACACACACACCACACACACACAACACACACACATACTGTACAGTGTACAATTACTTAATCATGCAACTGACACACATACTATCACATACCAGCATAATGCATTTTGTAAAGTTAAAAACAACATATTGATCACAATTAGATTTAATTCAGAGAGGGCTTCTCTCTTTATGATTAATTTTTTTTCATTTACATCAGCATTAAGCTTATGGTGTGTGTGTGTGTGTGTGTGTGTGTCGTGTGGTGTGTGTGTGTGTGTGTGTGTCGGTGTGTGTGTACATCTTGTGCATAATACATTGTGTGTGT
>JADBJO010014312.1:30000-48260 GCA_016801955.1 Conus betulinus | reverse complement strand
TATCTTAAGTTGATGTACATGAGCTCTGCAGACAATGGCCATCGGTGTGCACTTGTGGTACTGTGTGTTTCAGCCTGCTTCTGGGGAATCAAGGACATAGCTCAACATCTTCTGCAGACTGGGACAAGTAGGTTACAAAGCGTTGCTTAAATCTGTGTGATTGATCACTTGGTTCATTGACTGGTGATTTGATGGCTTGCATGGTGGTTGGTATCCTGACTGGTTGAATGGTTCTCTCAGAAACGCTGAATGTTTTCAAGCTGACATGATAACACACAAACTTGCTATTCTACTGTGCTCACAGATTCAGAATTTACAGCCTTTTTTTATTATTGTCCTTTTCATTTTTTATTGCATGTGTTTGTTGTTCCCCCCTCTACATTTTCTTTTTCTTTCTGTCTTTCTGATTGTGTATGTGTGTGTGTGTGTGTGTGTGTGTGTGTGTGTGTGTGTTTGTGTGTGTGTATGTGTGTGTGTG
The DNA here is from genome assembly GCA_016801955.1 of Conus betulinus. Classification (NCBI taxonomy): domain Eukaryota; kingdom Metazoa; phylum Mollusca; class Gastropoda; order Neogastropoda; family Conidae; genus Conus; species Conus betulinus. The sequence goes on along the minus strand of JADBJO010014312.1, from coordinate 47,782 downwards.
TGTGTGTGTGTGTGTGTGTGTGTGTGTGTGTGCGTGTTTCTCCATTTAAAGTCATTTGTTTGCAGTGTTTTCATGTTATTTGTCAAAGATTTATCTTGATAAAATGCAGTAATGTGTTTTGACTACATTGATTGGTTCCATTGTCTGTGTTTTCTTCTTATTTATAGTCCTGGAATTGTTCATTTCAGAGATGTTTGATTCATGAACATTAATTCAGACTGATCTATTGATAGAAGGATTAGCTGATCAGCTTATTGATAAAAAGATAAATCATGCTTTCCCTGGTTGACAAATGGACTGTAAAATGAAAAGACATATAAACTGACCAATTTACACAGAAGCTGGCTGATTGATCTGTTGATTGTTAGTTCAAATCAGATCAAGATTTGAAAGAAAAAGTGAGCTAATGTGTGTGAGGTTTTTTTTTTTTTTTCAATTGAGTGATTGTTTGCTTTTCATTACAAGTGCATTGCAAACTGACAAGTGACAGACGTATGATCTGATATTCTGTTACAATACAATAAGATTATCCCTGATCATTGTCAAGCCATAGGCCTACTGCCGTCTGTAGATTGATAAGGCCAATGGGAGGGAGAGTTGTTTCCCTTGATTTGTTTCACTTTCCTTTTCTCTCTAACTCTCAATTTCAGAAATTATTGTTGTTTGTTGTTACTTCTATTATGATTGTTTATATTGCCATTTTCATGGAAAACTGTGTTATAATCCAGCAAACTACACAGGGTGTTTTCAGGGCTATCACCATATAGAGGGAAAAGAAGTCCTATGAAAACTACAACAAAGACAACTATATACAGTTTCCTCAGGTCGTAGCATGAAAAGTGAACAGCACATGTTCTTAAAGAAAAAAAAAAAAAGTAGGCAATGTCATAGAGAGTGGCAGAAGAAGAGAAGAAACAACGTGCTAATGTTCTTAAAGAAAAAAAAAAAGTAGGCAATGTCATAGAGAGTGGCAGAAGAGAAGAAACAACGTGCTTAGTATTTCAAGGAGGCACCAAAAGATAAACTCATCATCACCACTAGGCCTGGCACTCCAAGCACAACTGGTCTTAAAAGTCATGCTGATGTCAGTAGTAAAGCTACAATATCCTGAACTGATTGTGTTTTGTGTTTTCTTCTCAGGTTATTACCTCTAAAGAGGATCTGACCCTTTCAGGATGTGACCTTTTTTTCCCCCCCTTACAAGTATGAGAACCCTGAAAAGGCCCCATGTGGTCAGCTGGGCTATGAAGGAGGATTAAAGCCAATAACCTCTGACATGACACTTTGTTCTTCTTTCTTTACTTGGTGACAGCCTGACACAGCCCTCATTTATTCAAGTCAGCTGGAAGCCATAGCAGATAAATACATTGCTAGTGCAGAAGGGAACAATGGCGCGGCTCTTTCACCCTACCACAGCAGGCTCACTTTGGATGTTGCTATAATGGTGATTTACTGTGTTTTACTGAACAGTGTCCAGTCCAACAGCCAGAACTGAGGTCCCAAACAGAGGAGAGAACTGTGTACCCAGGTTTGTAGTGTCCTGCCCCAACTCTCCCCTGTACCTCAGAATAAAGTCTCAGACCATAGTTCGCCAGTCAAATTGTGCCCCACCACTAGGAGTGAGAGTCGACGGGTGGACAGTCATTCCCACACTTGCAAGTTGACCCGGTCAGGCATGAGCGTGACTGACCACTGCACTGACTGACGGGTATAATTAAGGGTTGGGGATGGTGGCAGAGGGGAGAGAAATGTCGCTGAATCCACAGGCCCGTGACATCATATGTTATATCATGACACCCGGTTCCTGGTGATGTTGTTGCTGTGTGTGTTGGCAGACCCCAACAAGCAGAACAGGGGCTCTTTGTGGACTCCCCTCCATGCTGCCACCTTTCAAGAACATGGGCCTGTGGGTGACACTGCTTTGTTATTCACTTTTAATAATCATGTGTGTGTGTGTGTGTGTGTGTGTGTGTGTGTGTGTGTGTGTGTGTGTGTGTGTGTGTTCACTTCAGCATGGTGTAACTCAGCAGATGCAGGAAAAACTTATTCAGGAAGGTAACAGACATATTTATCTTCCTTTTCTCCATATTTTATCTTGAAACCCAAACTTCACCTTTGGTGAGATTTTTGTGTATGTGACCATGTTCATCCCAGCAATGAGGTAACACACATTCAAAAGGATGTTTAAACATAACAGCACTGCGCCTTTTTTTTTGTTTGTTTGTTTTTCTGGTCCCATCTTCTGTGCCACCTCAGTGGCATTGAGCTGACACCGCTGATTCTGACACGCCGTCCACAGACACAGTGCAGCCTGCACCGCCACAGTCCCAGCACCAGCAATCCATGAGGAGCAATCAATGTCAAGTCGTCAAGAGGCAACCCACTGAAGGAGACACTGCACTGCTGTCGAGTCACTTTGGTGGTGTTCAGTGGTGCCTGTTCTGATCCAACATACGCAGGACACCACCTACTAAGCCCCCTACTGATGACAGTAATTGCTTAGTCGCAGAGCCGGTATGAGTGAGCTCTCCCTCCAGAGGGTGCCACCACATCCGTCCAGTGACAGCCCCCATGGACTTGCCAATTCCAGTGACCCCAAGGGAATCAAACCAAGGCCACAGACGTGGAGAGGACATTAAAACTGAGGTCACCATGGGCATGAAGGGCACTGTGCTTCTTTTTTTCTCCATGTAATCCATTCCAAAGATGCATAATGATGCACTCTTTAACACAGTAGAGAAAATGATGTAGTGTGTGTGTGAGGCTGTCGGTTTTTGTTTTGTTTTTAAAACAAACAATTCAGTCTTCAGTTCCTTTGGAAGTGGTGGGAGTCAGTGCAGATGTTAAAGAGAGAATCTCCACCACCTGGGCTCACCAGTGAACAGCGAAACCTGAACTCTCAGATCAAGAGAACAATGCTATGCCCTCTGAGCCAGCTGCAGCTCATGGATAAATAAATACCGACCACATCTTTCTAACAGATGGTTAAAAGAAATTCTTGTGCAAGGGCAATTGTCATGTTAATCCTGGCAGATGCGCATGTTGCATTCATCAATAATATCAACTACAACCTTTCTACACATCTTGTAGGCATGTGATCTAAACGAATGGGTGCCACAGGCACATGTTGCTGTCTGCCTGTCATCATCTCTCTGTAAGAACAAGAGACGCTTTACCTTCTGAAGAATTAAATGTTGATTTCTTTGCACTGTATGCTTTTCCATTGTTTCGTGATGGGAGAAGTGTGGCTTTACCTGCTGACACTATCGTGTGGAATTCTGCCTCCCATGTTTTAGATTTTCAGTCATGTTCGTTGTTCTCAGATCAAAACTTCTTTTAAGCTGATTTTAGACATTAAGCAAGGGCTGCATTCAGGCTAGGGAAAGGAAATAAATGATAGTAGTTTTAGACATAGGCCAATTGTGAGTAGAGTAATAGTTGGAAACGTAATTATATGTGACTTAAGAGTTTCAGCTGTGTGTGTGTGTGTGTGTGTGTGTGTGTGTGTGTGTGTGTGTGTGTGTGTGTGTGTGTGTGCATGCATGTGTGTGCATGCATGTGTGTGTGTGTGTGCTCTGTGTGTGTATGTGTGTGTGCGCGCTGTGTGTGCATGTGTGCATGTGTGTGTGTGTGTGTGTGTATGTGTGTGTGTGTGTGTGTGTGTGTGTGTGTGTGTGTGTTCAGGTTGTCATGCTGCTGTTAGAGAATGATGCACAGCCTGAGCTGCCAGATTCGGAAGGAAGGTGAGATCTAAGATGTATACCCTGTAAGCAACAAAAAAAGGTGGACTTGTTGTGTAAACAAGTGTATTGATCTTGTTGTTGATGTTGTTGTTGTTGTTCCTGTTCAAAAATGAAAAAAAATCAAGAATGTCAATAAAACTGCACGGTTGTTTCGCATTTTTCTGCCATTTCATTTGTAGTTTTATGCCCCCCAGTGCTATGCATAGTAAACAAATCAAATGTGAAGTATAACATTTATATGCCCAAAGCTCAGACATAATGACCCCGTGGCAATGAAAATGGTCCATGGAGACTGGAAACAGCTATTGCTGTCTGTCTTTGAAGAAAAAATCTTCAGAACCAGGTAGTAATGGGGTTATTCCTCCCTTCCCCATTCTTATCATATCAAGGGTGAAGAAGATGAAGACAGCTGTTTGATGACCTCTCAGGGTTAAACATCTTAGTCAGTGATGGGATCTGTGCGGTGTTACACTGAAACATTTTGTTGTAGATTCCTTTAAATGCCCAGAGGTGTTCACTTTACTTTTGAAAAAGCCTTAGTAAATGAAAGGACTTTGTGTGTGTGTGTGTGTGTGTGTGTGTGTGTGTGTGTGTGTGTGTGTGTGTGTGTGTGTGTGTGAGAGAGAGAGAGAGAGAGAGAGAGAGAGAGAGAGAGAGAGAGAGAGAGAGATACACAGAGATACAGAGAGAGAGAGAGAGAGAGAGAGAGCATGTGTGTTTACTGTTTGTGTGGCATGTGTTTTATCTTTAAAGTTTGAGAACATGATTGTGTAACAATTCAAAAGAAAAATGTTTCAGTGAAAAAAAGAAAAAAAAAAGAACCTTTAATGCATGCTTCTCAAGAACTTTTTTTGTGCTTCTTTTACATTGTCATTATCACATTTTCTCTTTAACTGTACATGTGTGTATGTATGAATTCTTGAGTTCAGAACTCTTTTAGACAGTAGTCTCAGCACAAATATACCAACCAGTCATCTGAAAATGACTGTATGCGATCAGTTTAGCCATAAAGCAATGAAGAAAAATGTTCAATTAACTGAAAGAAGAAATTTCTTCATTGATTCTTCAATGGTAATGAAAAATGTGACTTAATACTCACACAATATTCAAGATGTTCAAAAGAGTGGATTGTTCCACCTCACATTTTTCTGCTTGTTATTGATGTTGTATGAAACTTTATTCCTTTTTTGTGCTCATATTCTGTTCATTCAAGAATAAGGTTATCAACATTAATTCAAGGTGAAACGCTAAAAATTAAGAACTGCTAAAGAGTTAAGGTGAACAATACATTTTGTGTTTCTTTGTTCATGTTTTTTTTTTTTGTTGTTGTTGTTTTTTTTGAAGTATGCAAGTTAAAAAAACTGATCATCCAGCGTCTGCTCTTGTCATTTCATTTTCTCTCCACCCAGAACGCCAAAAGACTTTGCCTCAGCATCAGACAAAATATGGCCGCTCTTTGCTGCCATGCAGCTGGAAAGAACATCCCGAGCTGAGCTCATTGACAAGCACATTATACGGAAGGTCAGTCATCACAGAAAGCAAGCAGAAAACAATATGGACTACACACTTGCATGCATGCGTGTATGTCTACTCATGGATTGGTACACAAACACACACCACACGCAAACACACAAATCCACAATCGTACACACATACACATGCATGCACAAGCGAACACATATGCGCATAAACATGTGTGCACGCATGGGCATACAAACACACACATAGATACAACACACACACATACATATGCATGCACACACGCACACAAATACACATGCGCGCGCGCACACACACACACACACACACACACACACACACACACACACACACACACACACACACACACACACACACACACACACACACACACACAGATTTAGCATTGTTAAGACTTGTCCAGCTCTTGCTTTCAGTTGCTGGATGTGCTGTGGGCTTAGATGAGAAGACTTTCACCACTCTGTCCAGTTGTCATTCACTTCATGGCTGCATGTGTTTCTGACAGGGTGCCTCAAATTTTGTGCAAATCACTGCAGGTACCTGTATCTCCTGGGCCTGATTAACACCAGGATGTATTATGCTTGGAAGAATAGAGTACAGTTTTGACATGAAGTTTCAAACTGGATTGGGACTCCACAGCAGCATCTGCGACATCCTTATTGTCCATTTTTTTTTTTTTTTTTTGGCTTTGTTTGTTTTGGTTTGGTTTTGCACTGACTCCATGACTAAGCGATTACTGTAGCCATTAAGGGGCAAATAGATGGCTTCCTATGTGTGTTTGAACCAGAACAGGAAACATTGAACATCATCAAACTGACTTACCAGCAGTACAGCGTCTTCTCTGATAGATTGTTTGTGTGACAGACTGATGCTGATTGATTCCTTGAACTCTTGGCACTGAGATTGAGACAGAGTGACCCGGGTGTGTGGAAAGCCAGAATAACTGGCACAGGAGTAATGCCACACTACAAAATGGAAGATGAAGCAGAAAAAAAAAAAAATCCATGAATTGAGGAAATGGAACATGAAGCAGAAAAATGAAAAAAAAAATTTATCCATGAGTTTCAATGGTTCAAAGGATATATACTAGTCACATAAAGTTAAGCACAGTTTACATGTACCCGCATAAAATTGGGAACAGATTTAATTCATATCTTGTTCCAACGTACATTGAATTTCATTGGGATCGAATGAACGGTTGTTGATTTACAGACAATTAAAAGAGGAGGATGGGTCGAAATCAAAGTTCGCAAAATCTGTTCAGTTCACAAAATCATTTCAATAGTGGGTGTGGCCACCGCCATTGGCGAGACATTCCACGCAGCGACTCCTCATCGAGTTGACCAGTGTTCTGATGACCCTCTGAGGGATTCTCTGCCATTCCAGTTGCAGCATTTGGAAGAGATCCTGGCGGTCTCTGGGAGGTGGATGGTTCTCCTTCACACGTCTCCCCAACTCATCCCACATATGCTCGATGGGATTGAGGTCGGGACTATACGCCGGGAAGATCATCCTGTTGATGCCGGCCTGCACAATGAAGTTTTCGGCCACCCGGGCCCTATGTGGCCGAGCATTGTCGTCTTGGAAGACTGCCATGGGTCCTATCCGTTGCATGGTCGGAACAACGAAAGGCGCCAGGATTTCATCCCGATAGCGGATGCCTGTGAGGTTTCCATCAATATGGTAGAGTGGTGTCTTGTGGGTGGAGGCTGAAGGCACCCCATACCATAACAGATCCTCCCCCAAAGGCCCTGGTCTGGCGAACAGCTGCATCAATGTAACGTTCACCAACACGCCTCCAAACTCTAGTTCGGCCGTCATTGTGTTCAAGACTAAACCGCGACTCATCTGAAAAGAGGACCTGGGACCACTGTTGTTGGTTCCATCTCACATGACGATGGCAGAAAGCTCGGCGAGCCAGCCTATGGGCTGCTAGCAGTCGTGGTCGAACAGCTGGGCGACGTGATCTGAGGCCGAAGTGGTGAAGACGGTTTCGTATGGCTTGACGGCTGAGGATGGTGTTATTTGCCATACGAAGCTGCCTTTGGATGCTGGTGGAAGGAAGTGGTATCCCGCTGCAATAGGGCCTGCCTCTCGATGAAACGATCTTCTCTGGGAGTAGTCTGCCTAGGCCGACCTGACCGTGGCCTCTCTTCTCAACGCTGTTGGTCGCCCTAAAACGCTGATTCAGTCTAACAATAACTGAATGATGCACACCAAGTCGTCGCGCCACTTCAGCCTTTGCAATGCCATTGTATCCACGCAATCGCCCTGGTTTTGTCAAAGGTGCTAAGTTTTCTTCGTGGTGGCATGGTGAGAAAAGGGCTGACAGTAACCAACCCGCGCTTAAACAGCCAAAAGAAGGGGCATAAAAACTCACTTGAGAGACTGCTCTTGCACGGGAAAAAAAAATTTTTCATTTTACACATCTTGTGTCGCCAGCAAGCTTGATGCAAAACAGGCACAGTTAACGCAACTTTGCACTTTTTATCCCGCGCGGTAACGAGGTCACCAAGACCCCCGTGCGCACTACCAGTTGACACAGGCTGGATTACACACTGCTGTGTGAGATTCCATCATGGTTGCCGCATAACAATGTTTTTGAAGGGATGAATCAACCCCCTGTGTGCAAAGGCGTGTGCGTGTGTGTGTGTGTGTGAGTGTATGTGTGTGAGTGTGTGTGTGGTGTGTGTGTGTGTGTGTGTGTGTGTGTGTGTGTGTGTGTGTGTGTGAACCTGACAAGTGAATGGACTCGAGCCAGTATAACCTGTGCAAAGTTTGGATCCCCCTGTCCCCTGATGGCAGGTCAGAGTGGTGTAGCGACACAGCCACTTGGGCAGCCAGGGACCTGCACAGCCCTCTAGCCTCGATCATGGGCAACAGGGCAGAGGAGTGGTGATCCATCTTAGTTCTCTTCAGTTGACCAGTCGTCTGGTTGTTTTTTTCCTGTGACAATTGTAACCCATGTTAGGTGTCATCATTTGACTAACATCCGGGCTTGCCTGTGACAGGCCGAATACTCTCCCTTCATCTGACCAACAGTCTGTCTTGCCTGTGACAGGCCGAATACTCTCCCTTCATCTGACCAACAATCTGACTCTGCCTGTGACAGGCCGAATACTCTCCCTTCATCTGACCAACAGTCTGTCTTGCCTGTGACAGGCCGAATACTCTACCTTCATCTGACCAACAGTCTGTCTTCCCTGTGACAGGCCGAATACTCTCCCTTCATCTGACCAACAGTCTGTCTTGCCTGTGACAGGCCGAATACTCTCCCTTCATCTGACCAACAATCTGACTCTGCCTGTGACAGGCCGAATACTCTCTCCTTTCATCTGACCAACAGTCTGTCTTGCCTGTGACAGGCCAAATACTCTCCCTTCATCTGACCAACAATCTGACTCTGTCTGGGACAGGCCGAATACTCTCCCTTCATCTGACCAACAATCTGTCTCTGTCTGTGACAGGCCGAATACTCTCTCTTCATCTGACCAACAGTCTGACTCTGCCTGTGACAGGCCGAATACTCTCTCTTCATCAGACCAACAATCTGACTCTGTCTGTGACAGGCCGAATACTCTCCCTTCATCTGACCAACAATCTGTCTCTGTCTGTGACAGGCCGAATACTCTCCCTTCATCTGACCAACAATCTGACTCTGTCTGTGACAGGCCAAATACTCCCCCTTCATCTGACCAACAATCTGACTCTGTCTGTGACCGGCCGAATACTCTCCCTTCATCTGACCAACAATCTGACTGTCTGTGACAGGTGATATACTCTCCCTTCATCTGACCAACAATCTGACTCTGTCTGTGACAGGCCGAATACTCTCTCTTCATCTGACCAACAATCTGACTCTGTCTGGGACAGGCCGAATACTCTCCCTTCATCTGACCAACAATCTGACTCTGCCTGTGACAGGCCGAATACTCTCCCTTCATCTGACCAACAATCTGACTCTGCCTGTGACAGGCCGAATACTCTCCGTTCATCTGACCAACAATCTGACTCTGTCTGTGATAGGCCGAATACTCTCCCTTCATCTGACCAACAATCTGACTCTGTCTGTGACAGGCCGAATAACTCTCTCTTCATCTGACCAACAATCTGACTCTGCCTGTGACAGGCCGAATACTCTCCCTTCATCTGACCAACAATCTGTCTTGCCTGTGACAGGCCGAATATTCTCCCTTCATCTGACCAACAATCTGTCTCTGCCTGTGACAGGCCGAATACTCTCTCTTCATCTGACCAACAATCTGACTCTGCCTGTGACAGGCCGAATACTCTCCCATCATCTGACCAACAATCTGACTCTGCCTGTGACAGGCCGAATACTCTCCCTTTATCTGACCAACAATCTGACTCTGCCTGTGACAGGCCGAATACTCTCCCTTCATCTGACCAATAATCTGTCTTGTCTGTGACAGGCCGAATACTCTCCCTTCATCTGACCAAAAATCTGACTCTGTCTGTGACAGGCCGAATACTCTCCCTTCATCTGACCACAAGCTGACTCTGTCTGTGACAGGCCGAATACTCTCCCTTCATCTGACCAACAATCTGACTCTGCCTGTGACAGGCCGAATACTCTCCCTTCATCTGACCAACAAGCTGACTCTGTCTGTGACAGGCCGAATACTCTCCCTTCATCTATCCAACAATCTGACTCTGTCTGTGACAGGCCGAATACTCTCTCTTCATCTGACCAACAATCTGTCTCTGTCTGTGACAGGCCGAATACTCTCCCTTCATCTGACCAACAATCTGACTCTGTCTGTGACAGGCCGAATACTCTCCCTTCATCTGACCAACAATCTGACTCTGTCTGTGACAGGCCGAATACTCTCCCTTCATCTGACCAACAATCTGACTCTGTCTGTGACAGGCCGAATACTGTCCCTTCATCTGACCAACAATCTGACTCTGTCTGTGACAGGCCGAATACTCTCCCTTCATCTGACCAACAATCTGACTCTGTCTGTGACAGGCCGAATACTCTCCCTTCATCTGACCAACAATCTGACTCTGTCTGTGACAGGCCGAATACTCTCCCTTCATCTGACCAACAATCTGACTCTGTCTGTGACAGGCCGAATACTCTCCCTTCATCTGACCAACAATCTGACTCTGTCTGTGACAGGCCGAATACTCTCCCTTCATCTGACCAACAATCTGACTCTGTCTGTGACAGGCCGAATACTCTCCCTTCATCTGACCAACAAGCTGACTCTGTCTGTGACAGGCCGAATACTCTCCCTTCATCTATCCAACAATCTGACTCTGTCTGTGACAGGCCGAATACTCTCCCTTCATCTGACCAACAATCTGACTCTGTTTGTGACAGGCCGTATACTCTCCCTTCATCTGACCAACAATCTTACTCTGTCTGTGACAGGTGAAATACTCTCCCTTCATCTGACCAACAATCTGACTCTGCCTGTGACAGGCCGAATACTCTCCCTTCATCTGACCAACAATCTGACTCTGCCTGTGACAGGCCGAATACTCTCCCTTCATCTGACCAACAATCTGACTCTGCCTGTGACAGGCTGAATACTCTCCCTTCATCTGACCAACAATCTTACTCTGTCTGTGACAGGCCAAATACTCTCCCTTCATCTGACCAACAATCTTACTCTGTCTGTGACAGGTGAAATACTCTCCCTTCATCTGACCAACAATCTGACTCTGCCTGTGACAGGCCGAATACTCTCCCTTCATCTGACCAACAATCTGACTCTGTCTGGGACAGGCCGAATACTCTCCCTTCATCTGACCAACAATCTGACTCTGTCTGTGACAGGCCGAATACTCTCCCTTCATCTGACCAACAATCTGACTCTGCCTGTGACAGGTGAAATACTCTCCCTTCATCTGACCAACAATCTGTCTCTGCCTGTGACAGGCCGAATACTCTCTCTTCATCTGACCAACAGTCTGACTCTGTCTGTGACAGGCCGAATACTCTCCCTTCATCTGACCAACAATCTGACTCTGTCTGTGACAGGCCGAATACTCTCTCTTCATCTGACCAACAATCTGTGTTGTCTGTGACAGGCCGAATACTCTTCCTTCATCTGACCAACAATCTGACTCTGCCTGTGACAGGCCGAATACTCTCTCTTCATCTGACCAACAATCTGTGTTGTCTGTGACAGGCCGAATACTCTCCCTTCATCTGACCAACAATCTGACTCTGTCTGGGACAGGCCGAATACTCTCCCTTCATCTGACCAACAATCTGACTCTGCCTGTGACAGGTGAAATACTCTCCCTTCATCTGACCAACAAGCTGACTCTGTCTGTGACAGGCCGAATACTCTCCCTTCATCTGACCAACAATCTGACTCTGTCTGTGACAGGCCGAATACTCTCCCTTCATCTGACCAACAATCTGACTCTGTCTGTGACAGGCCGAATACTCTCCCTTCATGTGACCAACAATCTGACTCTGTCTGTGACAGGCCGAATACTCTCTCTTCATCTGACCAACAATCTGTCTCTGTCTGTGACAGGCCGAATACTCTCCCTTCATCTGACCAACAATCTGACTCTGCCTGTGACAGGCCGAATACTCTCTCTTCATCTGACCAACAATCTGTGTTGTCTGTGACAGGTGAAATACTCTCTCTTCATCTGACCAACAATCTGACTCTGTCTGTGACAGTTGAAATACTCTCTCTTCATCTGACGAACAGTCTGTTTTGTCTGTGACAGGCCGAATACTCTCCCTTCATCTGACCAACAATCTGTCTTGTCTGTGACAGGTGAAATGCTCTCTCTTCATCTGACCAACAATCTGTCTTGACTGTAACATGAAATACTCTCTCTTCATTTGACCAACTATCTGCCATGTCTGTGACAGGTAAAATGTTCTCTCTTCATCTGACTAACAATCTGTCTTGTCTGTGACAGATGAAATACTCTCTCTTCGTTTGACCAATCTGTCTTGTCTGTGACAGATGAAATACTCTCTCTTCGTTTGACCAACAATCTGTCTTGTCTGTGACAGGCCGAATAATCCCTCTTCATTTGACCAACAATCTGTGTTGTCTGTGACAGATGAAATACCCTCTCTTCATCTGACCAACAATCTGTCCTGTCTGTGACAGGTGAAATGCTTTCTCTTCATCTGACCAACAGTCTGTCTTGTCTGTGACAGATGGAATACCCTCTCTTCATCTGACCGACCGAAATCTGTCTTGTCTGTGACAGGCTGAATACTCTCCCTTCATCTGACCAACTATCTCTCTTGTCTGTGACAGGTAAAATGCTCTCTCTTCATCTGACCAGCAATCTGTCTTGTCTGTGACAGATGAAATACTCTCTCTTCATCTGACCACAATCAGTCTTGTCTGTGACAGATGAAATACTCTCTCTTCATCTGACCAACAATCTGTGTTGTCTGTGACAGATGAAATACTCTCTCTTCATCTGACCAACAATCAGTCTTGTCTGTGACAGATGAAATACTCTCTCTTCATCTGACCAACAGTCTGTGTTGTCTGTGACAGGCGGAATACTCAGGCCCAGCGGCGGGGGGGTCAAAATGACCGCTACATGCAGGCAGCCATGATGGGGGGGACGTTCTGGCCGACGACCCTGAACACCAATTACAAGGGGACCGTGGGAGAGGAGAACAACCTCAACTGTCACTATGGAAGTGACAAAAGTTGTAGATGTTTTGCTGTGATTTGGTTTTTTTGTGTGTTTTTTTTTTCCTGCAGTGTGTTGTGCTTGTATTGAAATTATGTGCTGCACTTTGGGGAATTTGCTGGCGGAAGAACAATTTTGGGCATTTGTTTGTTAAGCGGGTTTGAAATTTGGACTTGAATCATGAAAAATGACTGTGCACTTAATAGATGGTTAGTCTGCTGTTCCTGTGTTTCATAAGTGTGTAAGCAAGTTCCGTGCAGACTTTGTGTTTAATATATCTCTTTGGTGCTTTCTGGTCATTCTTATTTAATACATTTCTTTGGTCATTTTCTGGTCATTCTCATTCAATGTGAATTTCATCCATTCCTGATTCCCCCCACCACCCCCCCCCGCCGCCCCTTCCTTTTTTTTGAAACAGCCCAAGTAGAGAGTAAAAGAAGGAGAAAGAAGAGATACAAATGAGAATAAAAAAAAAAAAGCAACCTTGACCTTTTTGGTTTGTGATTTTGTTTTCTTTCTATCTGGATCAGCACATAAGGGTTAGCATAGGTAAGTCTATTTCTTTCTCTTTAAGCCAATGGATTTTCTTTTAAAGTGACATTTAGTCAGTCTGTGTTACACATATAAAAAAAAGTACTATCATTTCTGTTTATTCTTTGTGATCATTTCAAAGGTGTGTGTGAGTGTGTGTGTGTGTGAGTGTGTGTGTGTGTGTGTGTGTGTGTGTGTGTGTGTGACCACGTGTTAATTGATGTGTGCATACTGTCCATGTGTTGTACATATTTAGATTCCCATGTTCGTGCTATCGCTTTGAATAGTTTTCTGTTAGTTGATACCTGTCCATATCAAGTACTGCTTCAAGATCCGAAATTGTGTCCGTAACATCTTTTATTATTGAAGGATGATGAAAAACACAAATGATGCTTGTTGTTTGGGGCATTTGTAATTGCATGCATGTATTTGATTGTTGGCATGTTTTGTGGTATCCTGTAGACCTCTGAAGATCATGAGATGTTGAGAGAAGAAGGAGAAAGGGAATTTGTGCAATGTGTGTATTTAATTAAAGCTTCTCTTTCTAGTGATCTGTTGCATGTCAGTATTCTAGGGCTCACCATAATTTGAAGAACTTGTAAAGTCCAGACACAGCAAGAGATTGGTTTTTTTTGTTGCTCAGTGAAAATGATTTGTTGTAAGGAATGTCAAGTACCCAGTTTCAGTTTCTTGCCGTTTTATCCTTTTGTTGAGATCTACTTGATTTGTACTTTTTTTTTTTTGCTTGTAGCTATGATGTAAATAATTTATCAGCATTTCATATCATTGTGACTAAAGGAAAGCTTCGTTTCTCATCAAAATGTGTTGAATAATTTAAAGAAAAAAGAAAGAAAAATGTAAACTGGAAACTATCCCAGAAACTGCCATATCTTGAATACTGTGAAAACAGTCACAGGCACAGCTTATGAACCATACTGCATGGTACATGGAAGTGAAGGATATGTTAAGGAGATATGTTTTGGTTCCTACCAAGAGAAATTTTGAAACTACATTGTTTTTCGACATCTGTCACATTGATTTAATCCTCAACATATTTTCCTGCACTAAGATGTGTAGTTAATAGTTGCACGTCTTCCAAATTTATGTCTGTGCATATAATGATAAACCGACCTATAATTCATCAGACATTGATTACCAATATTTTATTCAGTGTATATAACTAAAATTCATTAGGCCTACTTCAAAATGGATGAAAAGCACTATGGACAAAAGATGATTTACAATGTTTATTTTTAGTCACAGAAAAAAATAAGTATATCTACAGATGTTAAAAAAATAAGTGTTTTCATGAGTGAAAGCACAGCTCTTTATGGTTGTCTGTTCTTAAGGTTGAAATTATGTTGTAAAGATGGTTGTGAAAATAATAAACATGTTGAGAATACTTCCTGTGATTTTGTGGGTCACAATAATTTTCCTATTTTCTCTCTCTCTCTCTCTCTCTCTCTCTCTCTCTCTCACTCACACACACACACACACACAACAATAAAAAACAAAATGAGTTGCATCCATCTTCCACACACAAAAAAAATGAGTGTAATTGAATACACAGTGAAAAATATGAGCTCCACATTCAGAACACGATATAAAATCAGAGGCAGAAAATAGATGTCTAAAGCACATTTATACACAAAGCAGAAAATGCCATAAATGTTGATGGATAATGCTCAACAAAAATGTAGAGAGGGGGCAAAAAAAAAAAAAAAAATGCAGGCAAGCAATGCACCATCGTTTTATCAAATCATAACTTTCCAAAGATTTACACAGACCAAAAGAGGGAGGACAGGTGGGGGGGGAAAGTGGGAGAAGTGAGTAAAAAATTTTTTTTTTTCAAATGGATTAAAAAAAAAGTGCTTGAAAATGCAAATATATATAAAACCCCTCATTATATATAGGACCATCAAACTTTGTCTTGAAAACAGAACCATGTGTGTTTTGTATGTCTGGAGTCAGTTTTAGTCTGCTGCTGGCTGAGACATCTTAGTAGAATTGGCTGGCTGGCTTGTTCTATCAATGGTGTGTGTGTGTGTGTGTGTGTGTGTGTGCCATGAGAGAGAGAGAGAGAGAGAAACTTCAAGAACAAAGCAAAATGATGCTTCGGTACATCTTTGTTACACTTGGACTATAAACTGTTCCGCTGACAATACAAAAGCAGCTAAGACAGAATTAGAAATCAAGCAAAACTGCCCCAGCGCAGGTTTTGCACCTACGCCTCCATATACCCCCTCCTTCCCTTTTTCCTTTTTCTTTTTTTTTTTTTCAAATCTCATCTTCTGTGCCTCTTCTGTTGGCACTTCCCCCATGCCGTTTACTCGGGCTCCCTGTCATTAGAACTCTGTCAGCTCTGCAAGATCGGAGTTACTTTTAACTGTGTGTGTCTGCGTGCTGCGTGCATGCATGGGTGTACATAAAAAAAATACCACATTTTCACCTTTTTCTAGAACAGAAGTCAGAAGTCGCAGGTGGTTTTTCTTTTTTTGTTTGTTGTTCTTTTCCTTTACTTTTGCTTTGTTTTGGTTTGTTTTTCATTTTCTTACAAATACAATATTTGGAATTCCCCTTTCAACCCGGAAACTTACTTTTTAAAATGATTGATACAATGCCAGATCCTTTTCGGGAAAGACGTTGAGAATACGGTGTTTCACTGCAAGCTATTACAGGCTTCTGCAAATCAATGTAAAGAAACTAACAAAAAATCAGATATGTTTTCCCCTGCCCCCAGTGCTTCCCTCAAAAAAAAAAAAAAAAAAAAAAAAAAATTCTCAATCTGTTGCATGTGTCACACCTTTAACATTTGTGTGCGGACAGCAGCCTGTATGATGCCAGGTCTGTCAGTGATGATGGCCTCACAGCATGAAATTCAGGCAGTTTTTTTCGCTAACAGGAGATTGCACCGAATTTTTTTTGTTTGCCCCCAAATTATGGCGTCTGCTAGTAGGACTAACCTGGCGCGTTGTGTGGTGAAATCTGTCTTTGCCTGGAAAGCTGAACGTTTGTCAATGACCTGTGCTCTGTCACTTCCTTTAAAACTGTTGCTTGGTAATAAAGCCTTCACCTCCTCTCCCTCCCCCCCCCCCCCCCCAACACACACATCCTCATCCTGCCCCTCGCCCCATCAAGAACATGGTGATTTTTGACAACTGGGCCTTCACTTTTTGTTGGACGTCTATTGAAGTCTTCAAAAAGAGTGAGGCTCTCTAAGAACAGTGTTTCAGAGGCGTTCTTTTCAGTACAACTCCCGTGTCCTTGTGGGCAGGAAGAACAGTCAGCGGAGCATATTATGTGCTCCAAAAATGTCCATGAACAGACAAGGAGAGAGGTGTGGCCAACAGAGACAGCTCTAATCATGAAGCTATGCGGCAGTCTACAAAAGCTGGAGAAGACGGCTGTATTCATCTCAAGGGCCGGATAGACCGTGTAGACCAAGGCGTACGCAAAGAGGAAAGTAGACTACAACTCCATGAAGCGTGTTCACGCTGCTCAATTAAAAAGACTGGAAGGTAGTCAGCTGATTCAGATCAACCCAACCATTGACAGGTAACCGCATGGCAGCAGCTGTCCCTGTCAAAATTCTGCTGAAAAATCCGCTTTGTCAGGTCAACGGAAACAAACAAACAAGTTGGACAGGTAGGCCTATTCCCTTTACTATGGTGATGTACTGCCCTCGGGGAAAGGCAACACGCATTTTTTTTTTTTTACTTAGAAACCTGTCGAGGCTATGAAGTTCTTACACAATACATGGCGTATGCCATAAAAGAAAGAAAATGGTCATATACTAATGTTTGCTCAAGTGATACTGGAACACTGAATCGTACAGTATTCAGATAGGCCCTACGTTGTCAAGTTGACACACAGAAAGAAAAAACTTAGCACAAGTCTACGCAAGATCTTGCATAATTAATAGTGATCCATAACGAGCAAGGATACTTCCCAAAATGTAAACCTTACATTTCTATAGAACATTACAAAAAAAACACAAAACAAACAAACAAAAAAAAAGAAAAAAGAGCAAAAAAGCTCACTAAAAAAAAAGTCATCAGTGTTGCCAAGCAGTGAAACTAAACCAAAACAGGTACTTGTAAGCCGCAAGCTATTTCATGTCTCCAGCAATTGGTTCAATAAAGTTCATCTGGCTGGTTGAGTCTTCTGCCAGGTCATCATCATCTCAAAGGACTGCTGCCATAAACTCTTCGAAGCAGATTTGGCCGTCGCGATTCGTGTCAGCCTCTTGCAAAATGGCGTCGATTTCCTCGTCAGAGTATTTGCGTTTACCTTGCTGCAGCAATCTGGTGAGTTCGCTCCTGTCCAGGAAACCACTCTTGTCCTTA
>JADBJO010014312.1:15000-20000 GCA_016801955.1 Conus betulinus | reverse complement strand
CCTGTATATTGCTGCATAAAAACACTTTAGGAGACAACAAAATCAACTATTACAGTAAACGGACTGTCTACATAAGAGGTTAAGTTAGAAACGGGGGGCATGGGTAGAAATATCCTTCATCTTCCCATCTGTTTATTCTCTGTGCGGAAATTGTTTTTAGCTACAAAGATAAAGAAAGAAAAGGTGACAAAGGTAATTAAAAACATGATGCTGAACACATTTCTCAGGTTGCTGACGATGCAGTGAGCAATTAAGACAGAATTAGGTTTGAACGATCTATTCATATCATGGATACATTTAGCAAAGCTTTATTCTACAAAATGAACAACAAGAAAGTGTACACAATACGAATTTGGAAATCAAACGAAATCCAAAACAACTTACTGTCGACGTTTAAAACTGAGTGGGACTTCCCCCTAAAATGTCAAATACTTGAAATATGTTTCACGTTAGACATGAACGAATGTTATTTAAAACAAAAGTTTTCAGAAGTAAAGTATTCATTAAAAAAATGGACTCAGAGACCAGTTCACCTGTTGGAAGCGTTGCTGTTCAAACATGTTCTGTCTCAACCAAGTCATCTTTGAATTCGGTTATCAAAGTCACCTAACCATTGTATTAAAAAAAAACTTTCAGATGAACTGTTTTCAAGCTATGTGAAATAGTACTCATAAATAAGAACAGGTACAGGGCTAAGAGAACTTAATGGTCGACAGTGTGTGTGTGTGTGTGTGTGTGTGTGTGTGTGTGTGTGTGTGTGTGTGTGTGTGTGTGTGTGTGTGTGGTGTGTGTGTGTGTGTGTGTCGGTGTGTGTGTGCGCGTGTGTGTGTGCGCGCGCGTGCACACGCACGCATGCATGTGTGTGAATGTAGGTTCTCGTATGTGAGTGTGTGAGCGTAATTGTGTGTGAAGGACAAATAGATAGCCAGCGAGCCAGTTACGAGAGAGAGAGAGGGGGGAGAGGAGAGAGAGAGAGAGAGAGAGAGAGAGAGAGAGAGAGAGAGAGAGAGAGAGAGAGAGAGAGAGAGAGAGAGAGAGAGCAGATATATACAAGTTAGATCTATCAGAAAGTTTATATGGAACTGGGAACAAGATAAGATAAGATTCCCATCAACTATACTCTCTACCTGTTCGCGGGAAACTATTGAAACTCCAGTCTTTGAGAAGAAGGAAAAAAAAAAAAAAAAAAAAGAAAGTTGCAAACAAAACGAACAGTTGCTCAAGACAGACACATCCTTTTGACAAAGGCTGTCACCGGATCATGAAATAGGACTGTCCTGCACCAAGCATTCTGCAAGCACACAGACAGAAACACTCACACCCTTATTCACACTTGCATGAGCATGTTCACCTACAAGCGTGCGAGCACACACACACACACACACACACACACACACACACACACACACACACACACACACACACGCGTGCAATAACACACGGAACCGCACACATACACGTGTGCGCGCGTGTGTGACAGAGGATCAAGTTCACGCATTGTATTACTGTCTACCTCCTGGTCACAAGCACTGCATAAATATATCAATGGTCATAACCAGTAAAACACATACGCACACACACAAACATGCATTTGTGCACGCGCTCACGCTGTGTACACACACACACACACACACACACACACACACACACACACACACACACACACACACACACACACACACACACCGGATTTCACGCCCTGTAAGTAAACACACTGAAGGCACATCGACACTGACTCACCTCAATGGCTTCGTCAGTAATATGGCAGTTTTGGCTCCGGAGCATTCCAACCATTTCGTCGCAGGTGATGAAGCCATCGTTGTTTTTGTCCACTTGTTGAAAACAATCTCTGTAAACCTGAAGTTTCTTGTTCCCTTTTGCAGACTGGCCGGCCATTTTCTATTTTCACGAGAAGCTGTAACTTGGGCAATAAACCAGGAAACACCTATAGCTGAGCGGGCGGGCGGGCGGGCGGGCGCGGCTTCGCTGCTGCAGCGGTAGGACTGGTATTGCCCCCACAAAAAGCGTTCTGCCTAGCGTCCGCCCTATACGTCACATGTCACGTGACAAACACTTAACAACATACTTATTTATTTCAGTAATAATTTTGGCGCTTTGTGTGTGTGTGTGTGTGTGTGTGTGTGTGTGTGTGTGTGTGTGTGTAGTTTAACCCTTTTCCATCTCCACTCACTCCTGTCAAATAATCGACTTTCTGTCAATCTGGCTGAGAAGAAGTAGGTGGGGTGGTGTGTGTGAGAGTGTGAGAGAGAGAGAGAGAGAGAGAGAGAGAGAGAGAGAGAGAGAGAGAGAGAGAGAGAGAGAGAGAGAGAGAGAGAGGTATTTCAAGTCAAAGCTTGTTTTGCTAACAACAACGTCACACAACAGCTTGCGATAAACGGCAGGACGATATAATCCAAGTTATTAGTTCCAACTTATCATAATCAGTCGACCTTTCGCGTGTTGCACCCCCTCCACTCTCTCCGCCTCACCCTCTGTCTCCCCTCCCTGTTCCCTAACGACCCTCCGCCCCCCCCCCCCCCCCCCCCTCCCCCTCTTTTTATTTTTTTTTTTTTTTTTTTTTAGTTATTATTAATCTTTGCTAAGGCACTAATGTAATGACGGAGGAATTGTTAGCCTGACTTGTTTTCCCCCACTGTTAAATTGTTCAGCATAGTACTCTCTCTCTCTCTCTCTCTCTCTCTCTCTCTCTCTCTCTCACACACACACACACACACACACACACACACACACACACACACACACACACATATATATATATATATATATATATATATGTATGTATGTATATATGTATGTGTGTGTGTGTGTGTGTGTGTGTACACACACACACACACACACACACACACACACACACACACACACACATATATATATATAAATATATATATATATATATATATATATTCAATTCTAAACAAAGCTTGCTCTTATCTTAGATTGAAGAAATAGGGGGGAATAACTGCTCTGTAAGTTGCTGGAATTGTGCTCGGTACTTATCCTTGGAATTTATTAGTTCATTGTAATTTAGTCCCTTGTGGATTCATTTCAAGAACTGGCCCTCAGCACTTGTGTCTTAGAGGTTTATCTTTTTTATATTTTCTACTTTTCACAAGAAAATATAGCTTGTTTTGCTCTTTCACGTTTTTTTCTTTTGCTTCTCAGGTGACACATTTGGTTGGGTTTTTTTTTTAAAACTCAACAAACATACTACGGTATTGCACACACCAGCCTTTTTCTGGGGTAGCATTATTCTTAAAATTGAAAAGGCTAGAAGTCAAGTTAACACTTACCGCGGCCACCGAAGAGAAACAATCTTTAATATTGAAAGTACATACAACGAAGAACAATCTTTAATACTGAAAATACGTACAACGAAGAACAATCTTTAATATTGAAAGTACATACAACAAGAACATAAAACACATCAAAATGCATTTTTGACTTTCACTAATCTTTGATAATAGTCTTATCAACTAAACACCTGCGACATGTCAAGCAATATAATAACACATCACAATATATTCTGGCTTTCGATATTTTAAGTACACTATTATCTACAATATCTCTGGCATATCAGACAAGTTTAGTCACAGATCACAATATATCTTGGCTGTTGCTAAATTGTCGTATCAGCTATAGCACCTTTGGTATCTCGGGTAATATAAGCTGTAATAAATATGGCAGACATTTGGGGGATAAATCATCATGTGGATAGATCATACACATGTGAGCATATTACGTGAAACTGGGCTCGAGCATTCTACTTTCGTTGCATTTTTGAGATCTGTTGTTTGGCTTACATTAAGATACATAACATGCGAGTATCATCAATACTTAAAAATGTACGAGCATCCACCATTCAAAAGCATCTCTCTCTACAAACGTAGTCACAGCCAGATTTGTTGCAACGAATGAACCAAGAAACCCTTTTTCTCTGTTGAATCCTACTGTACCGACATGTTGAAAAAAGTAACGTTTACTGTGCAAGAAGATTTCGACATCCTAGCATACTTATAACAGAATAATGCAGCATAATCTCATCTATGTTTCTTTGACTTATTATTAATCAATGCCTTGATCTCGGTTTCAAAGTGTATGTGCTGTCAGCCATGTTGGACCTCAGCTGTAAGTTCAATAAGATGAAAGCTGACGTGAGGGACATGAAAGAGATGCATGCTGGTCTGCATGATGACGTTTTGTCTTCGAAAGAAGGGAGGTCGCTGACCTCAGATGTGAAGACGAAACCCTGAAGACACAGGATGACAGACTGAATGAACAACTGTTGAAACTTGAGCAAAAAGACTGATGGTGTAGACTGTCGTTCTCAGCGAAACAATGTGATGATTATGTCATGGCATCCCCAGGGAAGAGAAGGAGAAACCAGGCAGGAATATGAGGGCCTTGTACATGATCCTGGCGGGGTATACAGTTTGACAGGCTCCACAGACTGAACGGGAAACCTGATTCTCCAGTCACTGGCTGTTGTGCTTTCTTTAAAGACAAGGAAACCATTCTGGGTGCTTGGCATATGTTAAGAGGAACAAATGTATTTGTCGGAGATTTTTTCAAGCAGTTGAGAGAAATATGTAAAACGTTGTCCCACACATCTAAAGAAGGTGAGAAAAGAAAAGAAAAAAAGTGTCAACGATCATTGATCATCTAGTTATTGAAGGTAAAATGTACCACTTAGACCATGATGATAACCTGAAAATTTCGACCTAGAGGTATGGCCGGCCTGTTCATTTAATATCCAAACAATTTAATTCATCAAATGTGTACCGAAATCCAAACGGAGAGGGTAACAAACAAGTGCGGCACTGTGTCACCTATCCCAACCCGAGCTGCACGTGCAGCTCGGGTTGGGATAGGTGACACAGTTTCTTGTTAACCGTGCAATGTGTCCTTAAATCGAGCGTGTTCAGATGTCTTTACAGTGGTCGATAAACGTGTACCTGACGACATATCGTATTTTTACATGC
>JADBJO010014312.1:7500-10000 GCA_016801955.1 Conus betulinus | reverse complement strand
ATCTCACGGTCCCAAATCCAGCAAAAAAATGTCCGCACGTAGGCCTACTTTAACAGAACACTAAACTGAAAGACTTGATTGCAGCGTAGTGTTTGTCTCTGATCCTTAGCTGGTGTTGCTATGTATACATACGATCATGCTACACGCATACATTTCACACAGTTACATCCGCAAACTACAATTATCACACACAGAGGGGCACAGAATAATGCAAGGGGGAAACTGCTCTTAAAATGGCAGGAACAAGATTTTATAAAAATGATATTGATAGAAAACCATAACAAGCAAAAGACATGTAGACCTCATGAAAACCAAAGAATCAGTTTTAGCTGAATCTCACCGAATGTTATCCTATAATCAAACTGTCCAAATTCATGCTGAAAGCGCAGAAACCAAACATTCTAATACACACTCAAGATGTCAGCACGGATTACTTTGAACAAACAAAATTGTATATCAGGCACTTTTAATTTGTTTGAATAATCCAACCAAGACTACGTAGTACTCCGAAAGAGAGATTAATCATGTGTTTAAGAAGAAAACGCCTCTTTAAACTTCTAGGAATAAAATCACATCATGATCACGACCCCTCGACACTAAGTCTGCGTGAAGCCAAATGAGATTCAAAGTCACGTCTTTGTGTGGGCTGCTTGCCATGAGATTCAAAGCCACGTCTTTCTAGGTGGGCTCCTTGCTTTGCTCCAGCTTGCACAAAAGAACAGCCGTTGTACATCTGAATGTCAAACAAGTTATTTCATGCAGGCTGTTACACATCCCCCATTCCCCACCCCTCTCCACTCCAGTCCACTTTGATTTCAATCTGAACTCAACAAAGCAGGTACCCCATCCCGTGTGTGTGTGTGTGTGTGTGTGTGTGTGTGTGTGTGTGTGTGTGTGTGTGCGTGTACGTGTGTGTGTACGTGTGTGTGTGTGTGTGTGTGTGTGTGTGTGTGTGTGTGTGTGTGTGTGTGTGTAGGAGTGTGTGACTGTGTGTGTATGTGTACACAAAATCATATGACCCGGACATTTTCACGCTTTACGCTTCAAAGCTTTGTATAAAACAAAAGTTTTTCTCCCTTCTTCTCGTCATTCTTCTTTACAGATGTTTTTACACACACACACACACACACACACATGCACACACCGAAGCCAATCGGTCTTGGCTTGCCTTTCTGAAGATCTTAAAATATTTCCTTTTCCGGTCAATATTGATGACCTTAGCTAATAATACTGATTTTTTATTCATTTTGTTTACCACGTGAACACGAAAGCAAACGAAAATGGAAGCCAACCATTCGATGTAAACATAAAAAAATCACGCTATTGATACCTACGGAGAAGTCGTCTCTCAGAAAATAATGTTAATACCAATAGCATTGAACTACAGTCCCGTGTCATTCATCTGTGCTATGGCTCTCGATAGTTTTGTAATAAAGCACATCCTTATGATATTACACTTATCACACTGTAACAAAAAAAAAAAATTAACTGACAGCCTTCAGAAGAGAATTAGGCCTAAACACGATCACTCATATTACACACGGTTGAAATACTGCACAAAACACAAGTAATCAATTCATAGACAGAAGCTTATTTACAGGTGAATTAGTATGCCGGTGGGAAAAGAATTTGTCATGCGTGTTTGTCATCAGTAGAAGTCCGTGTTTAAAAATCAGACCGAAATTGCACAAGAACTCATATGCTCAGCAGAACGCCCGCGGCGTTAAAAGTTCAAACATCTTTGGGAATAACTGCACATCTCAGCATCATGTAAGAGCTCACACATCAGTGACTTGAACTATTGAACATCACGGCGTTCCTTGAATATCGGCCTTCTAGGTCTCCTAGCCTCCGAGCTATGCACACCTTAACATCTTGAACATATGCCCATCTTATTGTGCCATACATAAATAAATAAATAAAAGCTTAGAAACGCACGGTATTCTCTCAAATTTTCAAAGGCAGCAAATATCTTAATACCCTGGAAATATTTTTTTGTTTATTCATCTTATTATATATTTTTTCTAGTCCGCTGCCTCCATCCTTTAAAAAAGAGACACATTGCACATTTCTGTCTATGCTAGACTCGCGACGATAAAGACACAAGCGTGTTCGTAAAAAAGAACTGTTTTCAGTTTTCACTGTCTACCTGACACAAGTTAATTGTGATTTTATGAATGTGAAAAAAAAAAGGGGAAATCAGTCGATTTTAGATCGTCCCAACAGCTCCTGTGTGACTCGTAGTTATAAACTGTTATAATTATCAGTCACAAAACATCATTTTCAAGGCACGAACATTTTTCTGGGTTACCCGCCGGGCAAAACACAAGCGATGCGCACTTTCTGAAGCTGTACTGGAACACGAACAAAACAGACGTACGGACACCGCCTAGCGACACATAAATAAAGTGAAACAAACAAACAAAAGCGGTCCGTGGAGGCTATAAAGGCTTTTACACACAGGTCCACGCAAGGTACATCAAACGACAGCATTACACGC
>JADBJO010014311.1:45000-48261 GCA_016801955.1 Conus betulinus | reverse complement strand
ACATTATGTTGTGCTTTCTCCTTTCAGCAACGGTCTCTCTAAAGCAAATGGAAAACAAATACAAGCAGGGAAGAATTTTGTGAATGTAGATTATAGAACTTTAGAATGTAGGCATACAATGCAACACGTCAAGTGGAGAGAGACAGACGGAGAATGAGGGATTGACGGGGAGAGGAGAGGACGAGGGAGCACGGAGTAGATAGAGACGTGAGATGGGCGGGGTTGGGGGGTGGGGGGGGGCTGAGCGAGGTGAGGCAGCAAAGAGAGCGGCGTGAGAGAGAGATGAAGGAGTCGGGAGCGAGAGAGAAGGGGAGAAGAGAGAAGAAGGAGAGAGGAGCGAGGAGAGAGACGGAGTTTGGGCGGAGTGGACGAGAGGTGAGAGAGAGAGAGGAGCGGAACGAGGAGCGAGAGTGGAAGGAGAAGAGACGGTGGAGGAGGAGAGAAGAGGAGAGACGGTGGGAAGTGAGAGCGAGGACAGAGGAGATTCTGCAACATGTATGTGATCAGTTAATGCCAATTCAAAGTGAAATGAAGAAAGAAAGGTGGAACGGGAAGGGGGGGGGAGGGGGTGAGGGGGTTGTCGAAGAAGAAGACAAAGCCAAAGCTGAAAAAGAAAAAACGGAAAGATGAGTTGCTTGCTGCTTCTGATGATGATGATGTTCCGGGAGAGCTGCTGCCTGTGCTTGATGATTTGATGACGATGATCTGATAACGATGATGACATACAATGGGAGAAACTGGAGAGAGAGAGAGAGGAGAGAGGGGGAGAGAGAGAGAGAGAGAGAGACGAGGAGAGACAGACAGAGGAGGAGGACAGACAGACAGACAGACAGACAGACAGAGAGACAGAGAGGAGGGGGCTGGGGGTGGCACCTTGGATGGCAGGGAGAGGAGGGGGAGGGATATGAGAAGGTTGGTTAAAAAAAAAATAACATGCAGACAAAGAGAGAGACAGTTCATGCCAAGCTGATTACAGGTGTGTCTCGATTCCTCTCAACCACACATGAGCTGACAAACAAAACAACGTAACTATCAAACAGGGGGAGGGAGCGTTCAGACTGACTTGAGGTCTTATGCAAAAAAAAAACAAAAAAAAAAAAAACAGTTTTGAACGAATCATGGTGGAGCTAGATTACTTACCACCAAATGGTTCCACAAAACATGGCTTTAGAATCCTCTTTTGTATTCATGATCAGACGTTCTCTTCTGAGGAATCTGTTTCAGTCACTTCTCCGTTGTTCGATTCATATTAAACAGAAGAATATTCCTTTTTGCACGTACAGTTGATGAAATTTTGCATTGTTCTTTGTTGTTAGAATATTTTTTTCCCAGTAATTTGAATATTGATTGTCTACTGTCGAAGAAAATCTTCCCAGTTCGACAATACACTAACAATAACTATACGAATCATTATAGCATCGTTGTCATCACCATCATCATCATAATCATCTCAATTTGATCGAAAATGATCACATTCAAGGCACTTCAGCAAATCTTAGCTTTGTCTTGAATGAAAAGAAAGCTGACAATACATTTGTCATCGCGAACTGTCTTCTTTGAGAGTCACACACACACACACACACACACACACACACACACACACACACACACACACACACACACACATCACATCACATATATATATATATATATATATATATATATATATATATATATATATATATATATATATATATATTATATATATATGTGTGTGTGTGTGTGTGTGTGTGTGTGTGTGTGTGTGTGTGTGTGTGTGTGTGTGTGACCCACTCAGACTGTTCCATACCTTTTGATCTCCCTTGCATCCTTGAATGGATCCTCAAGCATGGGCTCTAAAAATTGTCCCCTACATGTTATACTGTTTGCATAATGTCTTTAGTTTTTGAGCAACTTTTTTGTTCTCTACACTTTCGTTTTTCTTCCATTTACTATCCTTCACTGGCTGCTTTATGGGTGCTGTTGGATTCTTTTTTGAGCCTTGGTGGTGAGTGAGAACACCACAGAATTATGGACTGTGGTGTGTCTCTATTTGACACCAAGAGCACAGTTACAATCAGTTGTGTCTCACTGACGAGTCCAATCCAATGGACGAAAGATCTAGGAGAGCAGGCAATACAGATCTAGGAGCAGGTAATACAAATAGATGTGCCTTCGAGAGAGATTACGATGATTATCTTGGGTATCTAGTGAAAGGTTTCTCATACTTTTTAATATGTTTTTTCCCCCCATTTTCTTCATCTTCAATTTTTCTTCTCTCAAAGTTCAAATATTCGAGAAGACATTACTATACTTTATATAGAGATAGATTGATAGATGTGTGCGTATTAGTTGTTCGTACCTTACAATTACGTAACTCTTACCGAAACACGTGGTGGTTTGATATGTGTGAACCTTTCTCTGCCATCTCCATGATGTTAGAAGTGATCAAAAAAATAACGGGTTTTGTGGTAGACAGAACTCTTGTTAAGAGCTTGATTTTGATCCATTCCTTTTAGTTACTCATATAGCCCATACTGCTGTGAGCGAACAAAACATCTGATGAACAGAGAAAAAATGAAAAGAACAAAATAGTGAACAGACGGTCGCAGCACTGGCATCAGAAACAGTAATGACAGATTGTTAGCAGCAAATATAGACGTGGAGATCAGAGAAGTCTTCTTATGACGTGGTGGTGGTACTGACCATATCAGTATAATTAGCAGTAGCAAAAAGTACAGGTGTTACTGATGCAGTACCAACAGTACAAGTAGTTGCAGTAGTGCATGGAAAACTTGAAGTACAGATCCTCTGACGAAAATCTCTCTATCTATCTATCTATCTCTCTCTCTCATATGTGTGTACATCAAAGGCACTTAGATCGTTCACCCCAGGCAGTTATGAGCCACGACGGCCTCGCTCCGTTGTAGGATGAATCACGTGGAGTTAAACGCCCATGCAGAAACCAATGGTGCTACACGACCTCTAATCAGCAAGTGCAAATGATACGCTGGCCCGGGGTCTCTAATAATTCTGAGACGACCCGAGTACGTTGCCCTCGATTCTTTTGCTGGTGATTGAGTGGCGCAGTGGCCAATGACCCTGGGAGGCAAGTGAAACCAGACTCGCCCCACGTCATGGTAAAGTATCGATGACCTCCATCAATGGCCCACGTGGGAGTCGGCTTCACAGTTGTGTTCCTGAGTTGTTTGGAAAATGGAGAGTCCCAGGAAACGAGGAAGATAGAGTGGGCAAGTTGTGGATATGTGATATGCACAGAGG
>JADBJO010014311.1:15000-27500 GCA_016801955.1 Conus betulinus | reverse complement strand
GTCTGTCTGTCTGTCTGGCCTTCTCTCTCTCTCTGTCTCTCTGTCTCTGTCTCTCTCTCTCTCTCTCTCTCTCTCTCTCTCTCTCTCTCGCTCGCTCGACTCGCTCGCTCTGTCCAAAAAGTTTTACTATAGCTAGGCGGGTAAAGATGTCATCAAAAGGCAACGTGATAATGAGGCGCCCGGCCATGCTTTATGTGGGGGCGGCTGGACATCCAGACAGTGGCACCAAAAAAAGCAGCTGCAGAAGGGCGTGGGCCGACCACTCTCCCTCAAAGACACAGAGTGGGAGAGGGGGAGGGTGGGGCTGATGCTTCTTCTGTGAAGACTTTCGTGCTTTCAGGCACTCCCCGTGGTTTCCTCCTGCTTGTTTGAGCCTTGTCTCTCTGTCAAGGTGTCTGCCTCCCCCTTGGACACCCACCCCCCACTTTCTCTCTCCCCTTTCCAACTGTCTGTCTCCCCCTGTCTGTCTGTTCGTGTCTGTCCTTGTAGGTCGTCCCCCCCCCCCACCCCCCCCCCCCCCCCCCCCCCCCCTCTTTACCATGGTCGTGGATAAGACAAATACAAGACCTGACTGCGCTCACTCTTACCCTGGCGTCCAGGTCCCTTCTTGTCAGTAGTCAGTGCCAGCCCTTATCTCCTTGCCTCAGTCCTCCTCTGGCTGCTGTTTGCTCGGGGGCAGAGACGGTGCCCGGCGCCCCTGAAAGCCATTCAGTGTAGCCTGCGACAGTGCGCTCGTGTCCGCCGTATTGCCACTGTTCTAACGTCACGCTGATAATGGGACCTGGTTTGGTGTACACGCGCCCTTCATCTCTCAAAGTACACATGAGAGAGAAAGAGAGAGAGAGAGAGAGAGAGAGAGAGACGAGAGAGAGAGAGAGAGAGAGAGAGACAAAAGAACATCAGGCTTCTTGGAGAAATCAGGCGGCTGTTTATACAGGTAAAGGGACAAAAGTCTGCCCACCTCTAACGGCGGACAGATTTGAAGTGGTTGTTTCCACTAGATTGTCTAGCCAATATTTCAGCGTTGGTGACATGCTCCTGTACCGAAAACCACTGACGTCATTTTCACAAGTGACGTCATTTTCAGAAAAATGTCGTCGTTGGTGCTTGCGGTTTGCTGTTAGATCTGGCATGGTCTTGGCAAACAAACAGCTCACAGAGGAGACGAAAAAAAAATACATTGTGTCGTTGATAGATCAGGGGCTTTGGGTGTTTGAGCTGGCAAATGTGTTGAACTTGAACAAGTCAACCGTCGGGAAAGTTTGCAAGCGCTATTGTGACAGAAAAAACAGTAGAAAACAAACCTAGGAGTGGTAGGCCCAGAGTGTTCACTAACAGGGTGCGTGTCTGCACTGTCAAAGATCGTAAAAAACGGGACAGATCTGCCACAGTTTCTGAAATTTCAGCCGAATTCCATGCATCAACCTCCACTGAAGTCAGCCAAAAGACGATCAAGCGAAATCTGCATGGACTTGGCTGTTCAAAGCATCCCCCAGTGAAGAAAAACTAGTCATCAAGGAAAAGAACAGAAAGAAGCGGCTGCAGTACTGTAGGAGTAAACTTCACTGGACTGTGAACGATCAGTGGAAAAATGTTATTTTCAGTGATGAAATGACCATTGTGATCAAACCCAATGGACGTGTAAAAACTATGGAGGAAAGTCGAAGAGAAGTGGTCAGTGCTTTCTCTGTGCAGCGTCCATCTTGGCCCGAAGACTACATTGAAATTGATGGTGTGGGGATGCATTTCGTATGACAGAGTTGGACCACTGGTGTTCGTGGAAGGCAGTATGAACAGTCAGAAGTACACTGATGTGCTGGAAAACAACTTTCTGCCATTTTGTTGCCGACCACTACCCAAACAAAAACGTTGGTACCTGCAAGAAGACAACGCCTCTGTTCACCGCTCGGCTCACACCGAGACCTGGAAGCGACAGCACAGAGTTCCCGTGTTTTTCTGGGCCCCCTCAAAGTCCAGATCTAAATCCGATCGAGAACGTGTGGCAAGTCCTCAAGACTCACGTGAGAAAAAAAACATTCGCCGCATCAGTACTGTCGCAGATCTGCGCTTTGCACTCCGCCCTTGCTGGAATCAACTGACTGTTGCCTACCTCCAGTCCCTCTACGACTCTCTACCGAGACGCTGTCAGCATGTTTTGAGTCGGAAGGGCCAGATTACCAAGTACTAGCAAGTTAAGTCCAGCCTTAAGGTAAAGATAACAAGTTTTCAGCAACAGGTGCCTGTAGGTAGTCAGCGCCGGAAGTGCCGAGAGGGGACAGACTTTTGTCCCATGAGTGTAATCACTGTTTTTGTTTTGCAGACATGCTTTGTCAGCGAAAACACGAATATGGACTATGTGTAGGATATAAAAGAGAAGTTAGACTGCTTGGGATTTTTCGAAACAGGATAACAAAACAACGGAGGGGGGGGGGGGGGGGGGGGGGGGGGGGGAACTTGGAACCCCTGGAGAGATGAAGAATTGATACTTCGACTGGTAGACTCTTCAACGCAATGACGTAAAGATCACAATTTCATCGTCACTGTTATGACGTAATGCATGTGAACGTAAATAGTGAGAGACGAGGGAGGGGGGGGGGGGGGGGGAATGAGGGGGGGGGGAAAGGGGAGGGAAAGGGGAAAGGTGGGGATGGGGGGGAAACTGTGATTTGGTTTAGTATTTGATGCTGAGGCCATCTGGTGTTGTAGTACCGAGATGGTGGATGATCTGTTTCTCCATGTTCTTTCTCTTGAAGGAGTCACCAGCGCTGCTGCGCCAGACCACTGATATGGAGAAGTGGGTTATGCTGTGGGGATCGGTGTCGAAGTGTATTGCCGCAGGGGGTTGCTTTTTTCTGGAGGATGCTGTCCCTGTGCTCTTTGCAGCGTTCTTTCCAGTGTGCGGTATGTCCCGCCTACGTAGATGCGACCGTACAGGCTGCAGTGGACTACATTTACCAGATCACTGGTTTGGCAGGTGAAAACTGCTCCTCATGGTGAAATGGCGTCCTGAGGGACCTTTAAAAGGTGAGCGTGGTAGTGTTGAGGGAAGGGACAGCATTTGCACTTTTGTCTGTTACAGCAGCTGTTGCCCGGGGAGTAGTGGTTCTGGGGGGCTGTGGGTCGGAATGACGGCCTAATCAGATGATCGCCCAGGTTTCAGTCTCGTTTGAAGGCCGTCAGGGAGGGAAGTTCTTTGAATGTCTTGCCAACTTTGGGATCAGTCTGTAGGATAGGAAAGTTCTGGAAAAGAATTTCCCTGACTTCCAGGTTTGTGAGGTGGTACGTCAGAGTCACGAGGATGCAGTCATTGTGATCTGCCTTGGTCTTTGCTATTAAGGCCTCCTCTCTGGAGATGCGCTTGGCCTGGTCCAGTGCCTGGTGGACCAACTCTTCCGGATCTCCTCATGCTTTGAAGAAGCTGATCATCTGGGCTGCCTGGGTGTGGAAATCTTTCTCATTGCTGCACAGGCGTCTGAGGCGGTGAACTGGGAGAACGGAATGGCACGTTTGGTGGCTGTTGGATGGCTTGAGGAGTAGAGCAGGTAAGGATGTGAGTTTGTGTACTTGTAGTGGACTGAGGTAGAGATGGTTTGGTTGTCACGTGTGATCATGAGTTTGAAGTCCAGGAAGGGGAGAGAGTTGTAAGATATTTCATGCGTGAACGTCTTTTGTGTCTGAGGACAATGTTTCAGGGCGAGTGCACATGATTAGAAGTTACTGGATTGGATTTCTTGGGTCGTAAACATTGTTTCCATGGTAGTTTTCGTTATAGCAAAAACTGTCTGGCCGAAAAGTAATAATGATGAAGCACACACACACACACACACACACACACACACACACACACACACACACACACACACACACACACACACACACACACACACACACACACACACACACACACACACACACACACACACACACACACACACACACCCACACACACAAGTCATCAAACTCGTGATCACACCTGACAACCAGACCATCTCAACCTCAGTCCACAACAAGAACACAGACTCACATTCTTCTTACCCCACCCCTCTTCGCCCCCTTCATTTCTTAAAAGTCTTCCATTGCTTGGATCAAAACGTTACTTTTCACAAAAGAAGATCTAAGTAGTCCCTATATTGTCTTTTACGGCAATGCTTTGAATGCTGTACCGAGTCGAAGTACTCGATCCTTCATCTCTCCAGTGGGTTCCAAGTTTTTTTTGTTTTTTTTTTGTTGTGTGTGTGTGTGTGTGTGTGTGTGTGTGTGTGTGTTATCACGAATATGGACTGTTTTTCCCGTATAGTGTGTGTGTGTGTGTGTGTGTGTGTGTGTGTGTGTGTGTGTGTGTGTGTGTGCTTCATCATTATTACTTTTCGGCCAGGCATTTTACTATAATGAAAAACCCCCATGGAAACAACATTTACGACCCAAGAATCCAGCAACTTTTAATCATGTGCGCTCGCCCTGAAACATTGTCCTCGGACACAAAAGATGACGCATAGGGCTGGCTGCCAGAAATAACTGTCGGCAATTACGGAGATTTGGAGACTCTTTTCAAAGCCCCTATTTCATGAGTCGGGGAAAAAAATGTCTACTACTGAAATGTCAGAGACATTTTTGTCCTTGTTACACCACCCCCTTTTCGCCCCTTCATTTCTCAAAAAAGTCTTCCATTGCTTCGATCAAAACGTTACTTTTCACAAAATAAGATTATGCAGTCATTAAATTATCTGTGTTGACTCTCTAGAAACCTTCCGTTTGAAAGAAACCTTTCTGCGAAAAGGTATTGCAGAAGTAGCTAAAGTAACCAACTTTGGTTTTAATTTTAGTCTTTGTATCGTTTACGGTTTTGGCTTTTTTTTTTTTTTATTTAGGTTCACTTTGATCTCAAAAAGGAAAAAAAAAAAAAAAAAAAAAACAGCGGAGAGAGGTCATGTGGCGAAAATAGCTCATCCTCACCCTTCGCCTGCCTATACACCCACCCTGTCTGAAGTCTAGGTCTGCCCACACTAGTTTCATGGAGTTGAGCATGATCAGTTCAGCTGGCCGTTAGGTATGGTTTCGTTACTCTGTTCGGGAATAGACAATGGAGAAAAAAGATATTGGGAATGGTCAGGATTCTTGCGGTGACACCTGCCTTATGTGGACAGAGGACTTTCCTTGGCATGATCGAGTTGGAGAGTGAAACGGTGCGTGCGTGCGTGTGTGCGTGTTTGAATACGTGCGCGCGCGCGCGCGCGCGCGTGTGTGTGTGTGCGTATGTGTACTTGTGTGTAAAAATATTCATATGAACTTACTATTTTTTCGGTCCATTGGGAAAAAAAAAACTGTGGGATGAACAGTTCAGTTCAGTTCAGTTGTTTATTTAATGTCTGTTCACCATTAATGATATTAGACGAAAAAATAATTTAAAACGTCATCTCTAACTACCAAAGCTTAACCTCAAAGATAAAAAAAAAAAAGAACAACAATAACTTTTGGAATTAGTGGTAAAAGTAAACACGCATCAAAGCAACTTGGCAATTTCAGATTGTGCGATAGTAGTAGCAATGTTTATGATAGGTAATAGCAATGTTTATGATAAAAGGGCCTGGACAATATTTGATGATATCTTGGACGTTGATGTCAAAAGAATTTTCTTTATAAATTGGAGTTAAGACAGAACATTCTATCAACAAATGATGCACTGAAATAGGCTTACCACAAGTACAAAAAACATGGCAAGAATGTTTTGTGTTCCATGCATTTAACTTGAGTTTTGTCTCTATACTGGAAATGTGACGAGGACAAGTATTTACATATCTGAGATTTTCTCCGCAATTTCTGTTATAATCACAACTTTGTAATTTTAGCAAAAATTCTGACGAAGATGTTTTCAATGAAGATGAACAGAAATCGGACAAATTTCATTGTTTGACTGGAAAGCATCTCACTTTTATTTGATTGTTGAAACTTCATCCTTTTAAATACAAATTTATTTTTGGTCCATGGGAACAAAAATATGGTCTGAACAGAATTCGAACTGATTTCATGTTTTGACTGGAAAGCATCTGAATTACATTTGATTGTTTAAACTTCATCCATTTGAATACAAATTTCGGTCTATAGCTCTGAATACCAAAAATCATGTGGAGATCAACAAGATTCACCTTGCAGACCTGCGGGGTTTACTGATTCGGATCTACATATTCCGGTTTGCTTAAGGTATAGTCCACGTGAAATTGGTTTACTAAGTGATGTGTACGCAGGCGACCTCATACTTCTGGAAATATCTGTTGTCACAAAATCATCCTGAAACAACACGAATTTGCGATGAAATTCCTGAAATTGTTTCTAGAATATTACCATGTAGTTTAACTGGTATAACTAGGTCATTTTTCTCGAAGTGTCTCGAAGGCTCCAAACAGTTATGATGCCTTATTGTTCCCGAGTATTCTGGACTGAGCCGTGCATTTTGATTGACTATACTACGTCATGAGTTTCGAACTTTCTCGAAGGTCCATGTTTGTTGATTTGCAGTGTAGTATAGCTGCCAGATGGAAACTTTCTGTTTCATAGATCATAAACATTCTTGATTTGGGTTGCTTGACATAGAGTGAAATATGAAGTTTGTTGAATTTGAAGTGCACGTACCCATTTTTACACCTGTATAAAGTTTCTAATTGCTTTTTCGGTCTTTTGCTTGACGTGAAGACCTTAAAAATGTCACCAGAGTCGAGGTCTCTTCGCGGTCACCTCGATGATATCCTGCTCAATATGTCCTCTGCTTAATGTTCCCATTGCTTGTATGCCGCCTCCCTAGAACAAACGTTTCTTACCGTTGTGAGCGGGAGAGTATTGAGCAGCAGGGATATCAAGCGCAGGATGAGGAGGGGGGAGGGGAGGATATCGAGCAAGCAGTATTCGATGGATAGAGTATCGAGCAGCGGGGAGTATCGAGCAGCAACAAGTAAGGGGGGTATGGACCAGGGGTAGAATCTAGCGGGGAGATTATGGAGCTGTGAAA
This sequence comes from Conus betulinus, assembly GCA_016801955.1. NCBI lineage: Eukaryota > Metazoa > Mollusca > Gastropoda > Neogastropoda > Conidae > Conus > Conus betulinus. The sequence goes on along the minus strand of JADBJO010014311.1, from coordinate 20,500 downwards.
GTATTGAGGACAGGTTCTCTTAGGGTGCCATACAACGAGAGATTAGAGCCTAACTGCTGTCAGTCACCACACTCCCCCCGCTCTGTGTCCGCTCACATGCCATCGAAGGACAGCCATTGGAGTCTGTGTCTCCGCACTGTCACAAAACCTTGAGGACTATTTCATACTTCCGTGCGCGAATCTTCTAGATTTGATGGATGGTGAAAAGCTGTGTGTTATTTTTGTTGTTTTTGTTTTCATTTTAGAGGGTGACTAGATGGTTATTATTTATCCGATCTGTTTCGTGCAAAGCAGTCATGAATGTCTAATTGTGCTACTGTTTTTCTGCTCTGTTCGTTTTCTTGTAATTGCTAATGACGCTCTTCGGCCATGGCAATCTTTGGTGATCATAAATAAAATCTTTTCATTCCCAATCTCTCTCTCTCTCTCTCTCTCTCTCTCTCTCTCTCTCTCTCTCTCTCTCTCTCTCTCTCTCTCTCACACACACACACACACACACACACACACACACACACACACACACACACACACACACACACACACACACACACACACACACACACACACATACACGCGCGCGCGCATACGCACGTATGCACGCAAGCACACACGCACACACACGCGCGCGCGCGCACACACACAATTTTTTTTTTCCACTTTATGTACACACATAGCGAACAAATCTTTGAGTCAGTTGATCTACCAGTATACTCAGCCAGTTAGTTTGCCACTTCGTTAGTTCGTTCGTTCGTCAATTAGTTAATTAGTTAGTTACTTAGTTAGTTACCTGGTTAGTTACTTAGTTAGTTACTTAGTTAGTTAGTGCGTGCGTTTGTGTGTGTGTGTGTGTGTGTGTCTGTGCGTGCGTGCGTGCGCGCGCGCGCGCATGTGTGTGTATGTGTGTGTGTGTCCCGTGCGTGTGCACAAAGCTCTTAATATTAAACCATGTAGAAACAGCACAGGCTATCAACAAGCAATGTAAAAAAAAAAACACAAACAAACAAACAAAAAAGCCAGCTGATCATATCATTGACAGTCCCCATCATGTGATTAGGGTTTTTTTTTTTTTTTTTTTTTTTTTTTTGATGAATGTAGTTCCAGCTACGCTATTTTGTCTCGAGCCTACATAACTTGGCATCCATTTTTATTACACTCTGTCTTGAGCTTTCCTTGACATTCCTAGAGTTATCTTGGCCTGGTAGTGTTTTCAACAGATCAGATCGCAGTCATTAAACAGCAGTGTGTCAGTGTCCAATTGTTCATGGGGTCATATGGATGTGTTGTCAAATACACATGCAGGGCTGTGAAAGCATAGAATAGAAACACAGTTCATTTCTAACTTATCTATCTAACTATCTATCTATCTAACTATCTATCTATCTATCTATCTGTCTATCTATCTATCTGTCTATCTGTCTATCTATCTACCTGTCTGTCGGTCTGTCTGTCTGTCTATCTATATTAGTTTCAGTTTCATGGGGAAAAAAAATTTGTGCGTGCGGACTGTTCCATATACGCTACACCACATCAGTGAAGCTGCGAGACTAAGAGTGCGCAGGGTTCGTAGCTATTTACTGTCTGCTCGTCTGTCTGTCTGTCTGGTCTTCTCTGTCTCTCTCTCTCTCTCTCTCTCTCTCTCTCTCTCTCTCTCTCTCTCTCTCTCTATATATATATATATATATATATATATATATATATATATATGTGTGTGTGTGTGTGTGTGTGTGTGTGTACACGTATATTACTCTTCTTTCTCATTCTTTAAAATTTCAACACAAAAGAACGAAAGAAAGAAAAAAAAAAAAAAGACAGAAAGACTGACCGAAAGACAGAAAGAAGAGGAACAGAATAGAAAACACAGAGGCAGGCGCATCAGACAGTACATCACCGGCTCTGAGAGGGCCATGCGTTCTTGCCCACGCCGTGGGAACGGAGTTTTACGGCGTGAAAACCACCTCTGTCGACCCAGGCAGTAAACTGGCGTCTGATCTTGTTCACAGAGGGTTGAAAGGCGGCGGAATGAAAGCCTTGGATTCTGCCTTCCTTGTGGCCGAGTCCTGGCGACAGAGAACCTCTTTACGTTACGGGACTTTGACCCCCTCCCCCCCCCCCCCCCCCCCCCCCTTTTTTTTTTTTTTTTTTTCTCTTATTACTCATATTCGCAAAATGAGATTCTTAGAAGTGCTTACATTATGTTAGAAATTATGGGCAGCGCTGGGATTGGAGATCAGAAGGAAAGGACGTTTATAACTGGTGATGGTCTTGGCATCACGACACGGAGGAAGGGGAAGGGGACTGGAATGTTAAGAGGATGATAGAGTAGAGTGGAAAGGGAAGGAGGTGGGGGGGTGGGGGTGGGGGGGGGGGGGGGGGGGAAGAAGCGAAACGAACAATGGTGAAATCACAGAAAGATGATCAAAAAGGTCACGCGATGTTCCCATAGGCAGAGTTTCCAAAAGATCACGTCATGTTCTCGTAATGCTGAATTTCCAAACTTCCCGCACTCAAGGCAATAGTTTCAAGAACTGACCGGATCGAGTAGCATGCTTTCCCAGGGATTTAAGATACACACAGCATCTGAAGGCTTATACGCTTATCTCTCCGATTGTGTGTGTGTGTGTGTGTGGTGTGTGTGTGTGTGTGTGTGTGTGCGTGTGCGTGCGTGCGTGCGCGCGTGTGTGCATGTGTGTGTGTGTGTGTGTGTGTGTGTGTGTGTGTGTGTGTGTGTGTGCGTGCGTGCGTGCGAGCGAGAGAGAGAGAGAGAGTGTGTGTGTGTGTGTGTGTGTGTGTGCGCGTGCGTGTGTGTGCGTGCGTGCGTGTGTGTGTGTGTGTGTGCGTGTGTGTGTGTGTGTGTGTGTGTTTGCTGCCAAATGGAAACTTTCAGTCTGGTTATTCAAAAGGCCATGTCACAGCGTGCGAGGAAAATCCAATCTGCACTCACTACAGTGCCCAACTGCCCCTCGTTGCCCATGCCAAGGAAAAACATAAACAGGTTATATACAAACCGTAGATTGTATCAGGAGGCTACAACCAGAGACAACTCGATAAAAGCACACACACACACACGCACGCACGCACGCACGCACGCACACACACACACACACACACACACACACACACACACACACACACACACACACACACATACATACATACATTCACACACACACACACGCGCGCGCGCGTGCACGCACGCACGCACGTTACACACACACACACACACACACACCACACACACACACACACACACACACACACACACGCACGCACGCACGCACGCACAGACACACAGTGGTGGGCTGTTTGTCTTTCTCTTCCCTTTTTATTCCCCCACTCTCTTCACGTTGCATTGTAAACATTGACTGTGGCGTGGAGGAGCACGGTCTATGGATGGTTCCCGGGAGGTTTGCCGAAATGCCTTCGGATCTGAGATTGGAAGTTTTAACGTGTTCGGACACATCAAAGAGAGAGAGAGAGAGAGAGAGAGAGAGAGAGAGAGAGGAGAGAGAGAGAAAACTCATGAGTATGTATACATACTTGTGTTATTGTGTCAGGACGTCCGCATAAATGCCTGTGAGTGGTTACGTTATGCATTTCCATAAATGCACGTGTCCTTAATTTTGTCGCTGTTCTTGTGTTTGCTTTTTATTTCATTTCGTTGTTTTTCTGTTTTGCTCTGGTTTGTATCCCCCCCCCCCCTTTTTTTTTTTTTTTTTTTTGCCTGTTGCTCAATGTTATCATATCCTCTCTGCATGATTTATTGTAGCAAGGACAGATGGGAAGAATGCACGCAATTTTTCTTTGAAAAGAGGTTTCTTCTTCTTCTTCTTTCTTCTTCTCTTCTTCTTCTTCTTCTTCTTCTTCTTCTTCTTCTTCTCTCTCTTCTCTCCTCTCCTCTCTCTCTCTCTCTCTCTCTCTCTCTCTCTCTCTCTCTCTCTCTCTCTAAAATTATGTGCAACCATGCATCATCTCTGACATAGAATGTCCACATAAACCTTATTGCCAACCATATAGGAACTGCTAACGACTGTTTTAGCGACAGTATAAAAACACAACGGTTATTAACCACTCCCAATATGGATAGCCAAGAGGGAAATCCTCCTAATCTTCTTCCGGTATGCAAGATAAAAACGCTGGGCTGCTTTGATGCGCATTTGAGCAATCGTATATCACCACCAAAGTGTAGTCTCAGTCACGTACAGTCAATTTGATCGTGGCGTTAATGGCACGTGCAGAAATGGCACAGACGAAAGCGGCAGGGAGAAGGGGCGCATAGCTGACATTAGGATAAAAAGAGCACTCGTGACTGGAGGAACCAAACGGACGCAAGCCTGTTTTTGTTTTGTTTTTTTTAACCTCAATCCAGGTCGATTCAACTGTTTCTGTTTCTTTTTTCAATTTGCGACTTCAGATCAGTGTGAGCTTCTCTCTCTCTCTCTCTCTCTCTCTCTCTCTCCTCTCTCTCTCTCTCTCTCTCTCTCTCTCTCTCTTAGTCCTTACCATACACACATACATACATACATGCAGCGGCACTGTGCAAAACTTTCACAAAATATTCTATATCAGTGTTGATATCGACATTAAGACACTCTGTAGCTTCGGTACAGCACTGTTTAAACTCATCTGAATCTAGTTGCTCTTTGTAGATCACGGCGTGTTCATCAGACCAAATAATGCATTCCTCTGTTAAAAAAAAAAAAAAAAAAAAAAACTGGATGTTCTTTTTTACGTTCACGTTACCTGTTTTGCATTTTAATGCTAGCGGTACATGCCAGGAGAACAAAGAATCGCCCACGTTCATTTTGCAGTTACTTCGTAACTCTTTAGTGACAATGCAATAATGAGTTATGCTACTGCCGTTAGGTGACACAAAAGTAAACTCTCCTTTCGAATCATCCCGGCATGTACCGTTTAGAATTTTCCACGTCAGGCATGAAACACAGGTCTGACCAAGATTTGCCAAACTTATTCACACGTGAGTCTTTAGAACAGCGCTTTAAACACATCATTTGCATCATCATTTTCATGATCAGCTTCAATACAACAATCTTCATCGTAAGAATTGTCACCATCACAGACATTGATATTATGAACACCATTCTCATCAACATCACAATCTCCTTCATCTTCACTTCACTATCATCTTCTGGAGTGAAATTTAAACATATTCTCCACTCCACATTAATATTATGAACACCATCCTGATCAACATCACAGTCTCCTTCATCCTCACTATCATCTCCTGGAATGAAATTTAACATATTCTCTACTTTAGGCTGCTGACGTCAGTGCTTGCATTCAAATCATAACAAGATATTTACATCCTTACTTTCTGTAATTTCTAACATGATGTCTATAAGAATCAAAGATTCCATTTTTAATTGCATGGTTATTATATATTGGTCCTCCCTCTGGTACCATATAACATGCAATCAACAGCACATCCCTGGTTGTATTGAGCAGTGTTTTGCTAACATTTAAGACTATCATGTTAAACATC